>JAJJLU010003489.1:0-73644 GCA_023807065.1 Isotricha intestinalis
AATTGTAATTATATAAAAAGATTTTTTCCACCAAGAACCAAAAAAAAAATCCAAAAATTTGTTAATTTGATTTTTTATAAAAGAACTAAATTCTAAATGATCAAATTTATTAATGATTCTAATTAATAAATAAGGATATTTAATATATTTTTCTAATTTCATACTTTGTAAAAAATAATTATTTGCAATTGTTGTATTTTTATCAATTCCATATCCAAAATTATACATTAAACCAATATTAAAAAGAACATGAGCTTGATAAAATTTATTAATTCCAATCGAAGAATAAGCACTTTCATATAATTTTTTAGCTTTTTGAAAATTTTGTTTTAATTCACCATAACCAATAAAATAAAAATCAGCTAACATAATTTTAGATAATATATTTCCTTTCTTTTTTGCCATTTTCATAAATTTAACAGTTAAAAATTTCTGATAATTTTTATCGATAAAAATATCATAATTTTTTAGTAAAAGAGCAGAATTTAATTGTCCTAATTCAATTCCTTCTTCAGCTATTTCTAAATATAATAAAAAGGCACTTTTATAATGTTTATGTAAATAATAATCATTAGCAAGATTTAAATTATTTTTAGTTGTAACAGATTTGTCAGCGACATTTTGAAAGAAATTAATAGTAATATCACAAGAATTAATAACAGAACCTATATTATATTCATTCATCATTGCAAATAAATATGAACCAAAAGTATGTCCTTTTGCTGCTATTTGATTTGCATATGAATATGATGTTTTATAATCATGCTTAATTTCATTTTTTCCTTCCAGTAAAAGTGTCATGATATCATAACATGCATTATCATCTTTTTTTTCTAAACAACCTAATTTAAAGTAATCATATGCTCTTCTTTCATTTTTAGGAACATGTAAACCATAATAATACATATAACCTAATGAATTCCACGATTTGCTTATATTTAAATTTTGAGCTAAAGTTAAATAATGAAATGCTTTTTCATAATTTTTTTCAACTCCCCATCCATTTAAATATAATTCACCTAAATAATAATAACTTTCACCATCATTTAATTTAGCACCTTTAGAATAATATTTAAAAGCTTCATTTACATTTTGTTTAACTCCACAAGTTCCTAATAAATAACAATAACCTAATTCTCTTATATTTTTAATATTATTATTTGATGCTTCTTTAACATAATAATCTAAAACATCTTCATTATTTTGTTTTTCTTCAAATTTTTTTTCCACATATTCATAATCGGCTAAAGTGATAAAATTATATGAATTTCTCATATGTCTTTTAGTTATATCAGAAATAACTTGATATGAACTTTCTTTAAAATATTTTAAAGCTATTTCACATGAATAATAAACTCCATAACCATTTAAATATTTATATCCTAAAGCATTTAATGCTGGAGGATATTTTCCTAAAGCACTTGAAAAAAGTAATGAAATTGATATAGAAACTCTAGCTTCTTCTTGACTTAAATTTTTATCATCGGTATAATTGAAATTTTTATAATAATATGTATTTGATATTTCATTTAAGAGTTTATTTGCTCTTTTATAATATTTAAAGTTTGAATCAGAAGTTATTTGTTCTATTAATTGATTATGAATTATTACATATAGTAAAAATTGAGATTTGGGATTTCCAAAATAAGAAGATATTATTAAATAAGTTAATCCTAAAGATAAATTTGGATTTTGGTCTAGATGACCATGATAATATATATTTCCTATATTAAAAAATATTTCTGCAATTTTATTTTTATCTGTTTGTTCTAAAAGTTCTATTTCATTTAATTGATTGATATTTAAATCATTTTCTATTTGTTTTGAAATATCGAAACATTCCTTAAAGTTATAATCTTCATTACAATCAAGTTTATATTTAGTATAATTTACATTTAATATGATATTATATATTTCTTGTGACCTTTTATCATTATATTTTAATTCAATATTGTCACATTTAGCAAAAAGAAAAATGGAAAAATAATATAAAATATATAATTGTTTCACCATTAATGATGTGTTCAAATATAAAAAACAAATTAAAATTAAATATTAGATTATTTTATCTTTAAATCAAATAAAATAAATATGAAATAATAACCCCAAAATAAAAAATATAAATACTTTTGATTAAAAAAATAATACTTCAAGTAATATATTTAAAAATATTGAAATTAAAGAAATATAAGAAAAAATTCTTAAAAAATGTTTATTCATAAATTTTTTAATAATCATAATCAATTTTTAGTGTTTATATTAATAAAGATAAAAATGTTTTGGTGAAAAATAAAATTGATTATAAGAAAATGAAATTTCAATTATTTGAATAATAAAATAATATTGTTAAAAAGAAATAATTTTATTTGAATAAAAATATCTAATAACTCAAAATTAAACATTATTAAATGTCAATATCAAATTTAAAAACTATATTAAATATATATATAAACAACTTCTTAATCGAAAGATTTTATAATAAATACATCATCTTTCCATTCAATATATATTAATATAGGAAAATTAAATTTAATTGTATTTAAATATTTTAACAGTTCTTCAACATCTTTTATATAAGTATTTTTTAACATCTTCTTTTTCTTTTTAAGTGATTTCTTTAAATAAGTATTTAATTTTTACTTGTTTTTTTTTCTTTATTTTTCAAATTATTATATTTTTATTATTTTCAATAAATAATAATTGTTTTCAAATGTTGATTTTTATTTGATTATTTTGTATTATATGGAAGAATTATTGTTAAGCAATGAAAGTCTTTATGAAAAAGAAACTGATAATATAAGTAAATATCAAAGAAGATCAAATAGGTCATATTCTTCAGAAAGACCAAAAATAGAAAATTTAAATAAAGTAATAATACCATATGATTTTGAACAAAATAATTATTGCATTCAAGAAAGTGAAATTTCTTTTTATGGAAAAAAAGAATATTTATTGTCTCAATTAAAGATTTGGAATAATATAGACTTATTTAAAGTTAATATAGAATATACTCCTTCATTTTGGCAAATGCTATTATTATCTATTCCATATATAATATTCAATATTTTTGCATTTATATTGTCTTTTATACTTTTATCTTTATTCATATTTAATCCATTTTTAGTTTATATTGATGTTTGGGGATTTATTAAATTATATCATTTATTCAAAACTTTTCAATATATGTTGTTAGAAAAATTTAAACAATTAAAAATACAAAAGTTAATATCTAGAGAAAATTCATCAGAGTTTTGTATTCAAAATAAATTAGAATGGAAATATGGAGAAAATGGTTATTGGTTAGAACTAATTAAAAAACTATAAATATTTCAATATATATTAATTAAAAAAATTTAAGAAATATAATTTTTTTACTTTGTTAAATTGGAAATTCTATATTAGTATTAGGGTAAACAAATTTTTTATTAGCCTTAATTTGGGCATTAATTATGTAAAGCCAAATGGGGATTTGGAGTATCCATAATTTTAGAGTAATTATTCATATTAATATATTTATTTGATGATTTGATGTTGATAAAGTAAAAGTGAATTCTCTAATTTCTTCACTATATATTTGATAATTAAAGCATTGATTATTTTTGTAATAATTTTTTCAAGAATATTTCTAATAAAAAAGAATTATATTATGAAAAAATTTCAAAGGAATTGTTTTTAAAATTAACAATCTTTTGTCTGATAATAATTCTTTATTTTATTTTTAATTTTTTTATTTGCAATTGTTTTAATGATAATAAAAACATTATTTTTAATATTCCATTTATATAATTGTCCTTAACTTCTTTAAATTTTCTTCAAAAATTCTTTAATTTCTTTTTTTTATATTTTCTAAAAAATTTGATTATTATTTTTAATTTTAAAACCACTATTTATTTTTAATAATTTATTTTGTTTATTTGAATCCATCTTAATTCATCATTTAATTCTTTATGTTTTAAAGAATAAATGAAATTTTTTATTTCTAAATATGCTGAATATTCTAGACTATCATTTAATTTTTCTTTATTGACAATATTTTTATTATTTCAAAATATTGTTCAAGGAGGAAAAAATTTTAATAATAAATTACAATTTTCTTTTCTCAAAATAATGTTAATTATCAAATTTTTTATTTTGCTCTATATTATTAGTTAATTACATCTTTTTGTAAATTCTTCATATAATATATTTTCTTTTTTATCAATTTCTTAATATTTTTTCTGATTTTTTCCAGTTTTTTTATTCATTTATATATCTAAGGAATTCTTCATTTTGATTTGATTCTATTTTTTTCTTTAAATTTTCAAACATTAAAGTTTTTTTCTTTTTCTATTATTATTTAAATTCACTCTTAAATCTGCTAAAAATATTTTATAAACTCTTAAAAAAAATAATATTCTAATTTATATCATTATTGCATTTCATATTTAATGAAATTAAAATATAATAAATCAATTAATTAAAATTCATATTTTTAATTTTAAATAATAAATTGAATATGTCTTTTTAAATAATATCAAATTAAATGGAATTAAATATAAAACCATTTCCTAAATTTACGATATATAAAATATTAAAATTATCATGCTTAATCAAATATTTATTTTCTTATTTACCTAGAGATAGATATTATTCATTAGTAAGATATAATAAAAAATTACAAAAAATGTTAAATGTAACTTTATATGATTATCAAAAAAATTTCATAAGAAAACATATAAAAACAAGTTTAAATCATTTAGATAAGATTGAATTATGGAATTTTTTAAAAAATAAATATAATAACTTTAATTCAAATGAAGATTTTGAAAAATTAAAAAAAATATGTGATGAATTAATTATTTCACCATTACCAATGAATTCAAAATTAGATAAAGAAGAAAATAATGATAATTATAAAAGTTTTACATATGAAATCAATTCAGATTTTAATTTTATAAATTTAGAAATTTTAAAAATCACAGGCAAATACCATTATATTAGTGATAATTTAGACTATTTAAATTTAAATATTTTTGATAATCAATTACCTAATTTAAAGCAATTATCAATTTTTTGTTATAATACAGTTTATATTCCAATTTCTCTGATTGAAAATCTAGAAGTTCTTTCATTGAGAAAAATAAGTACAAAATTAGATATTTCAAAATTAAAAGATGGATATAATGAAATAAATTTAGATAATTTATTTTATTTAGAAATTTCAGATGTTTTTTCTGATGGAAATAAAAATATTAAATTTACTTTAAATAATCTAGAATATATATTTATAGAAGAAATTATTGAAAATTTGATTAATGAAGAAAATTTTGATTTGCATTTTGGCTTTTTAAAAAAATTGTTTGGATTAAATAAAATATATGAAACTTATAAAAAACAATATTTAAGTGAAGAATATTTTAATGATTTAACTTTTAATTTTTTAAAAAATATTTATTCAGACAATCAATTCTTTCAAAATTTAAAAAAATATAAATATACATTAGGTATTGATGAAAGAGAAGGTTATGAAGTTTCACTTGAAATGGTAAAATTAAAAAGTAATTTAATACAATATAAATATATTAGCAAAACATATCCAGATTATTTTAAATTAACTTTAGGAATATTATATAATGAATATGATAATATATATATTACAAATGAATGTGAATTTGATGGTAATTTTGATTTATTTGAAAATTATAACATTATTCATTTTGAGCAATTTGAAAAAATTTCTTTGTTAGATATAATAGGAATAGAAAATGAAAATGAAAAAGGAAATTTTAAAATAGACTTATTTAATAATATTACACAAGATAATTTTATTTTACAAGAAATAATTTTATTTGGAATGGAAAATATTAATAAAATTGGGATTATAAACTTATTTCATAATATTAAACATTTTATATTTTTAAGGAAATTTGAAATTGAAATTGTAGATAATGTTTATAAAGAAAGTGAGTTATTTATTTTACTTCAAAATCTTTCAAATCTTAAATTTATAACACATATAAAAATATTAATTAATATGGGAAAAATTTCAGAAAATGAAACAAAAAGATTAAAAGATTCATTTCCAAAATTTCAAGCAAATATTCAAAGCTTAGAAAAATGTTATTTTTTAGGAAAACAAAGAATTTTAAATATTAAATTCAAAAAATAACATTCAAATGTATATATATAAAAAAATTATTTTATTTTATTAATTTCTTCTTCTCTTTTATCATTTTTTTGCTTAATAAGTAAATTACTGTAATATTTATTAATTTTATTGAAAATTTCACTTAAATTAATAATATCAGTTCTCTGTTCATCAATAATTAAAGGTTGAAATTCGTTTAATTTAGTAGCAATAGAAACAATATGAAGAGAATTTTGTATCATTTTCCATAAATGAACAAAATTATTTTTTTCATTTGATTTTTCTAAATTTAATATACCTTGAATACCAAAACTACCACATTCTAAAGAATCACTAAAATTAAAAATAATTCCTTCTTTTGTTTCAATATCATATATTAAATTTTCATTTCTAAAAGCTTTTATAAAATCATTTAATTTAATTTGAGAAATTAATTTATGAGATAAAAAAGGGAAAGAAAATATAGCATATTTTTCAGTATTATTTATTGTTAAATTTCTTTCTAAACTATTTATACTTGAATTATTACTTTCAATTTTTAATTTTTCAGCAGATCTATTATATAAAAAATTACAGAAATTTATAGAAGACAATATTTCATTTAAGCCAAATTTTAAATCAATAGCCCAATAATTAATTTTATTATTTTCTTTAATATAAGTATGTTGTTCTTTATAGTTTTGAAAAGCAATTAATTCAATGGTTACAAATCCAATAATATCATTTTTATATAAATATTTCCCAATTTTATCACAAATTTTAAATAAATCAATTCCTTCATTTTCATTATCCATAATAGAACTACTAAAACTACTTTCATTTTCTTCTGTTTCATTTTTATTAATAAATAAAGGAATAGAAAATTGAGGAGAAATAGCACCAATAGTTCTAAAAGATAATAAATTTATTTTATCATAAGTAGAAAAAAATTGAATATCTCCATTTGGTTCTATTAATATTGGTAAACATGGAGAACCTAATAAAGTTAATGGATTATATACTGGACATGCTTCTATTATACCATGAAATTCAATAAAATTATTAAAATATTCCTCCCAATTTTTATATAAGTGATATGCACATATTTTTACTTTTGTTGGTAAACTTTTTTTTAAAACTTCACATAATTCAACTTCATATTTTTTTTCATCTTTAAATTTTTCTTTTTTATTTTTTAAATGTATATAACTTTCCATTCTATCTAATTGAATATATGCTATTCCCCTTCCATTAACTTCATAATCCATTTTAAATATCCAAACATTAAAATTAGGATATAAATTGATTAAATGAGATAAAGAAGAATAAAATTCAAATTCACTTTTAATATCCCAAGCACTGATTGGAGAATTAATTTTATTTTCTTTAAACACAATTTTACTTCCTGATTTAGAAAAAAAAATTTGACTTTGAAATAAATCACCCATTAAAATAGGAATATCTAATAACATAGAAATTTGTAATTCAGTTTTAGAAGCATTTCCAGGAATAATATAAGCAAATTTTCCATTAATATAATTTTTAATATAATTTAAAGTATTAGGTGACAACAACAATAATTCACTTATTGAATAATGAGGATAAAAATTTCCAACAGCTTCAGGAATAATTATATGAAATCTTTCATTAATATTTTTTATGTCTAAAGTTGCTAAAATTGAAGTATAATAAGTTATTATATCTGGATTTAATTCATGTGGAGATATATATAATATTTCAACATTATCATCTATTAAATTTATTATTCTATTTAATTCATTGTTTTCTCTTTCTGTAAATTTATGAAATGTTGTATTTAAATATATTGAATTTGTTGTAGGAAGAGATATTGAATTAAAGTGAATTTCGATTCTTGGAGAATTTTTTATTGTATCCCAATCTTTTTTAAAATCATTCATCATTAATTTCCATTGTTGATATCTTTCTTCAAATATTTTTTTAGCTTCAATTCTTGCTTTTATTTTTAATTTAGATGATCTTATTATATGTTGCATAAAAATTAATCTTTTAAAATATATTTTCATTTCTTCTACTTTTTTCTTCATTAAATATTGTCTGAATGAGGTTTGGATTTTAATTACAAATTTTTCTTTTAATGTTGCATATAATTCAATTGGATTTTTAGGATTTAAACCTAAATCATCTAAATCTTTTTCATATATACAAAGTAATAAATCTCTGTTCTGAATAACTTTTAATTCATCTTTTGATAATTCTAATATTTTATCTTGATATACTTGAACATATTTTAATGTTAATTTCTTACATAATCGAATAAAATTGTCTATTATATAAGATATTTGAGCCCAGTAATTTTGATTTATTTCATAGAATTTATAATAAGATTCATCTTTAACAACTTCAAAGTTTGAAAAAACCAATAATTTTTGGTTCTTTTCAATTGTAATTTGTTGTGATTCTGATATTTGACTATTCTCTATGGAAAATTTTTTTTCTGTTATAAATGTATTATGTGGATTTAATTTTAAATTTGAAATAGAATTATTAAGAGTATTATTAGAAATAGTATTATTTGTATTATTATTATTTTCATTTGTGTATATTGTATTTAATTTATTTGTATTAATAGGAGATTTTTGAGAATTAACTTGACTAGGATTTATACTTGTTCCTTTTGCTTCTTTTAATAATATTTTTTTTTCTTTTTCTTTTTCTTTTTCTTTTTCTTTATTCTTATATCCTTTAAATCCTTTATATTCGTCCTTTAATCCTTTTCTAGTATAATCAGACATTTTTTTATTTATTTGAAATGGATTTCCACCATGTAAATTAAAAGCAGGAGTTAAATCAGCTCCTTTTGGTATAATTTTTTTATATTGTAAATTTAAAACACCTTTATTTAAATCTTTATTCCTTATTATAGGTTGTTTATTTTTATCATAAAATACAAGATTATTTGATTGAAATCTTCTGTTATTAATAGAATAACTTATTCTTTTTTGAGGATTCATATAATTTGGAACTTTCATACTTTTTTCAACCTTATTTTCTTCATAAAAGAATAGCTCATCATTATTTAGATTATTAATTGCAGACTTCAATCTTTTAGTTTTAAACACATTTTCAGTATAATATTCTCTTTTATGTTTGTAATCTCTCAATCTATCAGTATTTTTTAAATTTATAAATTTATCTAATTTATAAATATTGTCATCAGGAGTATAATTTATTATTCTAGAAGATTTTTGTCTCAAAACTGGAAGTTTTGGTGGATTATATACCATTCTATGAGAATCTTTTAATGTATTTTTTTGATTTTGATAATTTTGATTAATTTGTTTTTCTTGTTTTTTCATTTCTTTTTCTAAATCTTCTAAAGTATTTTTTAAATGAATTATTCCAACTTTAGTATAATTAGGATCCATTATTGATTTTCTCACTTCTTCTCTAAATTGAGTTATAGTATCTTGAATAATGTGAATATTTCTTAAATTTATATCAGTCATTTTTTTTATATTTATTAAAAAGCCAAAAAGAAAATTATATTTATGTAAATTTAATTTTAGACTCATAAAATTTAATTAAAATAAAGGGATTAAGTTTCTTAAGTTCAGAAGTCAAAATTTTTTTTTCTTCAATAGTACCATTATTATCATATTGAACAATTCCATATAAATTATTATTGATTACTTTAATAGTTATAACATTTTTATATCTATAATCGACAGTATAAACATTATTATTATCTTCATGATAAGATTTATTATTAATTTCTATTTTATTGTCAGATTTATTTTGATTATCCTTATGACTATTTTCATATTTTTCAATTTCATCCATTACATTCAATAAATTTTCCACTGGTTCCCATGTACATTCTGACATTTTATAACCTAACCATTTCACTTTATATTCATCTTTACCAAATCTTTTTCTTTTATCAATAATTTTTTCTACTTCATATATATCACTCATTTACTTTTTACTTCTTTTGTTTTTTAAAAAATCAAAAAATAATAATTGCTTAAATATTAAAAAAATAAAAGACATTTTTTAAATAAATTTATAAAAGAAAAAAAATTATGGAATATCACATTATAAAAATAAAAAAATTGATAAAAAATAAATTTTTTCCTTTAAAACAATTATTCCCCTTCAGGAATTTTATCTTCTTCTTCTTCTTCTCCTTCATAACTTTGATTATTATTATTATTTTCACTACCTTGGCTTTCTTCTTCTTCTTCTTCTCCACTTCCAACATTACTTTGTTCTCCATTTTCACTTTCTTCAATTGGTTTTTCAATTCCAACTTTTTTTTCCAGATTTTCCAATCTAGACCCAACTTTATAAACCATATCCATTATTTGTGTATTTTCTTGTAGCAATAAATCAATTTGTTTTAATAAATTAGCATTTTCATCTTTTTGTTCTTTTATTCTACTTTTTAAATATTTATATTTTTCTAACAATTGAGGATTAAATTCATTATAAGTATCATCAAAAAATTTAAATATATCATTAGTCATAACTTCAATAGCTTTATTTAAATTTCCTTCAAATTCACTTAAATAATTTGCAGAATCATCCATTTTTCCAATTTTTACTTCAATATTATCACATAATGTATTATATGAAACTGCGCCTTCTTCATCTTTAGGTCTTTCTTGAAATGGTCTTAATTGTTCATTCATTCTTGCTATATCATCCATTTCCATCTTTGTTGCACTTTTTTTGTTACTTGCCATCATATGGTTTAATGTGTTATCACCGTAACGAATTAATAATTGCTCTGAATATGCTCCTTCATTTTGACCTAAGTCTATCTCATAGGATTTTGCCTGCTTTTTGGGAATTGACATTAGGAAACGAGTGTCGTTGTTGGTGTTGAAAAAATCCATTTTTTTTTTTTATTTATTATTTAATATAACTGAAAGAAAGTTTTTTATATTTTGTTTTATTAATTTATTTAAATGATTTTTTTATTTTTTTAAAAGTTTTTTATTATATAATATTTTTTTATATCTTGATAATATTTCACAAGACAAATTATTATCATATTTAATATACCTCTTAACTTTTTAAATTGATATGTTATTTTTTCCTGTTTTCTAGGTTGAATATTACATATTGGGATATCTTGATCTTCTTATTTTTTCTGACCAAAATTAAATGTTTTTTATCATTTTTTTCATTAAGAATTATTACATTTTTTTATATTGGAACTAATATAGTTGTTTAATTCCTTCATTTAAATATATTATCTTATATATCTTTATTTTTTATATCCTCTTTATTATCATATCTAAAATAATTTATTAATTTTATTATATTCTTTTTTTGAAAATTGAAACATTTATTATTTAATTAATAAATGACTGAACAACAAAATACTTTTAGAAATTTATTGAATTATCCTCAAAATAATTTTCAAAAAGATTTCTTATTATTTAAAAATGATATATTAAAAGACATTAAATTAATTGAAAATAAATTAAATTCAAAATTTGATAAAAATTTATCATCAGTAGAAATAAAATTAGATGATTATAAAAACAAAACAATTTCTTTAAATCAAAAAGTGAATGATTTATCAAGTTTAATAATCATTAATAAAAATATGGAAGAGAAAATGAATTTATTATTACAATTTAAGAATAATACAAAAGATGAATTCATTAATCAAAAAGTAAAAATAGAATCAAAATATAAAGAATTACATGATCTAATTTTCGGTCATGGTAAATTACTTTCTGAAAGTATAATATATCCAGGAATAATTGGAGGAATGAGTAAATTTAAAAACTTTCATGGATTTATAGATTATGTTTTATTAAATATAAAAGAACTGGTAAATGAAAAAGAAAAAAATGTTATAAATTTAAAAAGTTATAAAGAACAATTAGAGTCAACTATGCAAAATGTTAAACTTCAAATAGATAGTTTAACTAAATCTATTTATGATTATACTAAAAACTGTATTGTCCAAAGTGAAATTAAATTAACTGATATGATGAAATTATATGATAATAAAATTCAAGATATTAATCTAGAAAATAATAATAATCGTATTGCTCTTAAGAATTCTATTGAAAATTTAACTCATGAAATGGAAAAAGAAAATAAAATTAAAGAAGAAAAGTATGAAAAAATTAATTTAGAAATTGAAAAAATTAAACAAACTAATTGTGGTGTTGCTATTAAATTTGAATATTATGAAAAAGAATTTGATCAAATTAAAAGTAATTTATCTCAATTGAATGTTAATATTAAAGATATTAAATCTAAATTGAATGGTTTAATAGAAAAAAAATTAGATAAAAATTTAAATCCAAATTCTAAGAGTAATAATAATAAATCAAATAGTAAAATAACAACAAAAAAAATAGAAAATTTTCAAAATCAAAAAAATGGAAAAAATATAGATAATAATTTAAAAAAAAATATTAATGGAGTGATAGGAACCGATGGGGGTGTGGATGAAAATATAAATAATGAAAATGGAAAACACTTATCTAATATTCAAGAAATTGAAGGTTCTCATTTGTTTAAAAGTAATGAAAATCATAATTTAATGAAATTAACTTATAATAATAGTTTTAATAATTTTTTGAACAGGAAAAATTTCAAAAATTCTAATTTTAATTCTTTATTTTTTATGAATAATGGTAATAACAATAACGAAAATGATAATATTGATGAATTAAATGAATTTAGTCGAAAGAATTTTTATCAAAAAATAAAAATTGTAAATTCACAAAGTAAAAGCTTTTCAGAAATACCAACTAAAAATCATAAAGTTAACAGTGAAATATTTTTAGAATCAAAAAATCAGAATAATAATGAAATAAAATCTGAAAATAATATTGATGAAGAACCTAAAAAAATAAATTCAATAAAATATAGATTTAATGACTCAATGAGTATAGAAGATATAAAAAAAATTGAAAGGAGTTACTCAATTTTTCCTAAATTATTAAAAAGAAACTGTCAAAAAGATATATATAAAATACAAAGAGCACACAGTGAAGAAGAAGAAGACAATAAAAATAGATTTGCTTTGTCATGTAAAAATTATCATTCTAAAAACAATAATACTTTTAGAACTCCTAAAATAAATTTAAAAAAAATACCTGTTAGTAATTTAAATGCAGATATGTTTAAATCTATTGATGGTGAAAATAGTTATTTTAATAAAAATAATAGTTATGTTTCTTTTATTGGAAATTCTATTCAAGTTATTCATTCTAAAAAAAATGAAGATTATATTAAAAATAATAAAAAAAAAAAAGATTCATTAAATTTATCTAATCCATTAAATGAAATTGAGAATAAAGAGGAAGATAATTTTTTGAATAGGAAAATAATAGAGAAAAAATATTATAAAAAAAAAAAAAATAATTCTCAAGAAAAAATTAATAATTATTATAATATAAAGGTAAATGATAATTGTGAATTAAGATACTCAAAATTGTCAAAAATTATAAATAACTTTTCTAAAAATATTCCTAAAAAAAATCTTCTTTTGAATGATAAATATAATTGAAAAAAAGAAGAAATTAAATTAATAATATTCTAAATAAAGATAATTAAGTTGATTATAATATATAAATATATTTTTGAGTATGAAAATATAAAATTATTTTGTGAAAATTTCATTGTTATCTGAAAAATTACAGAAAATAAATGGTTAAATTAATAGCTTTAAAATAATTTATTAAAAATATCCTTAATTTAAAATAATATTCTTTTGAGAAGTTAACAAAAATAAAAAATCTAATTCATTAATAAAGAAATAAGATAATTTAGATAAGGTAATATTTATATTAATGATTTATTTATAAAAAAATAATTCTAATTTTACTTTATGTATTTAATGAAAAAAATCTTCTATTATCAGAGATTATAAATCAATTTAGATAATGAAGATAAATATTTCAATAATGATTAAATTATTCATTATTTAATTTAATTATTGATTTTAAATAAAAAAAAAAATGATTATAAAAAAAAAAAGATTTTTTCTCAAAAATTTAAAAATCAAAAATTTAAAACATCATTATTTTAAAAAAGCCCAAAATATATTTATCTAATCATATTTTCAGCCATCCATTTTTTAGTAAATTCATCAGCATCAAGAACATAAAAGGAAAACTTATTAATCATCATACTTTTTCCAACTTCAAAATCACTAACAGTAAATTTCTTATTTTCATTTTCAACATTTTTATATTGTCCTCTTTCCAAAAATTTTCCTTCCCAAATTCCAGAATTTCTATTACTCATTTCATAAACTTGAATAGAATCATCGGCTAAGAAAAATGAAATTAAAAATCTTCTATCAACATCTTCAAGAACTCTAGTATTTAATCTAGCAAGATATCTAAGAATAATTTTATCATTATTAATATATTTATAATAATCTTTCTTAGGAGGTTTATTAATTAATTTTAAGCAATTTCCAAGAGAATCTTCTTCAGAACCAAATCCATTATAAGGAGGAATAATAATTTTTCCTTTATCTTTTTGTGGTGGGTCTTCAAATCCACCAACAGGGAAGTTTCTTCTATAATTTTGTAAATAATAATCACTTGTATATTCATCACAACCTAAAATTTTAAATGGTCTGTTAAATGCCCAAAGAGTCATAAATGGTTCTATATCAGAATCCTTATAAAAATCACTTGCTTGAATATCACCGGGTTGACCTAGGGAAAATTTTCTTGGTAATTTACTTCTTCTTAAATATAATGGGAAAGGATCTCTACCTGAATTATTATAATTAACTTCTCTAATTTCAACAGTATCATCACTTAAAAAATAATGAATAATATATTTTAATCCTTCATTTGTAGCATAATATCTTAAAACTTTTCTGTCATTTTCTAAAAATTGTTTAGCACTTTTTGGTTTTCCTCCACCCATAGAATATTCTAAATAATCTTTCATAGCATGATCTTTTTGTCCAATAGGTTTAATAGTTTGTTTAATAGTAAAAGAATCTAAAGGAACATTTTGAGCAGCAGCTAATCTCATTCCATTCATAGCACAGAAATCTCTAGTATATTGATCAGCATCATATATTCTAATAATTTTAGAATATATAGTAACATCTTCTCCAATTTGAAAATCTTTATATGTTAAAGGAGTACCATCATTTTTAATAACTTTTCCCTTTTTTAAAAATGCTCCTTGAGGAATTCCACTATTTGTTTGTTTAATTTCATTTATTTGAATTGAATCATCTAATAAATAATAAAATATTACTAAAGGTCTTATTCTTGCATTTTCTATCTCATTTTCTATTACTGATTCTTTGAAATAACCATAAAAACGAAGAACTTGTTTATCGTATTTTACAAAGTCAGGCTCATAATCCATTGTGGATTGAGAATCTCCTAAATTAAATGCTTTTTCTTCTTTTAAAAGACCTTGACGCTTTTTGTCTTGGTATATGTAGGATGATTTACGATAGTCTATTTTTGTCGGATCATGGTTATAAATATAAGCTGGGAGATTAGTAGGATATATTGAACTCATTTTTATTTTTTTTTTTTTTTATTTTTTGCCTTATATTTTCAAGGAGTTATACTTTTTATTTTTTATTTTTTTTTTTTTATTTTTTTTTAAGAAGATTTTATAAAATTCATGAAATTTTATTTATTTTATCTATTTTAATGAAAAATTTTGTCCTTTCAGATACAATTAAAAAAAATTATAATAAAATTCCTGAATCAATTATCAGTGAGAAAGATATATTTATGATAATTTATTTGATATTTTTTACATTAGTTGATAATAATAAATTAGAAGATTATTTAAACGATAATAGTCAAATTAAAAATAAAAATACATTAAATGATATGAAAACACTTAAAGAAGAAGAAGAAAATAAGAATAATTTAAATAATTCTTTAATTAAAGAAATAAATAGCGATTTTTCTATTGAAAATTACAAAAAAATAAAAAATTTATTATATGAATTAACAATAAATAAAAATTATTTTCCTGATTTATTAGAATTTTGCTTGATTAATGCTTTAATATTAGTATTTAATTCTGGAAAAGAACATACCATTAATATTTACTTATATGATAATTTTAACAAAATAAAAAGAGGAAAAACTTTTGAAAATCTAGAAAAAAATTCTTTTATTTCACAAATTTTAAAAGAACCAATACAATCTTATTTAAAAGAAGTTGTTGAATTTAATTTTAATGAAGTAAATGGAGAATTAACAAATGATAAAAAAGAAGTGATTAAAAAAAAACAATATATGAATTTATTTGAAAATTTAGGGAATTCGTTAAAAAACATATTAAAAAATTTTTATAATAATTTTGAAGAAAAAATAGAAGAACTTTTAAAAAATGTTGAAAAGGAAAATTCAATTACTAGTCTAATTTCTCCTTTAATTTATATGGGTACGATAATAAAATTTAAAAAATTTCAATTAATTTATAATAAAGAAAATGACAATCTAAGAAAATTTATTCTTTCACAATTAAAAATTTTATATTCATATCCAAAATCATCATTTAATTATTTGTTTTATATATTATTTGCAGTTTATAAAATAACAAATTCCAAGCAAATAGAAATAGAAAAAATACCATTTAAATATGACATATCACAAGCTTTTTTAGAATATGATTCTTCTTTTGTAATGGCTTCTGTAATAAAATATGATAAAAGAATTAAACATATTATATTTAATCAAAATAAATTCGGTGAAATTGGTTTATATGAACTTGGAAAAAATTTATTATTCAATCAAAACATTCAAATAGTTAATATTGGCCAAATGAATTTAACTACTAGTCAGTTAGAATTTTTTAATATTGGTTTAAATGGTTTTTGTTCTGCTGTGGAACTAAATTATAATAATAATATTAAAATTGATGAGAGTTCAGGGAAAGCAATTTCTGAAAGTATAGTTAAATTCCCTAAATTAATTAGATTAAATTTAAATAAATGTAAATTAGGATATGGTACAAAATATATTTTGTCAACAATATTGGAAAAAAAAAATACAATCAAACATTTATTTTTATCTAAAACTTTAATGGATCAAACTTCTATTAAAATTTTAAATAAAATTATCGAAAAAAAAAACTGTTCAATTGAAATTTTATCTGTTAGTAATTGTAATTTTAATAATCATTTCGGAAGAAATTTTTTAAAAAGTATGTGTAAAAATGTTTCAATCCAAGAATTATATATGTATAATTGTAAATTAAATGATTCATATTATAATGATATAAGAAATTTAATTATTTCAGGAAATTTAAATATTATATCTCTATATAAAAATGATATTTCAAATTTTGAAACACTTCTTAAATTAATTGGATTAACAAAAGTGAAGAAAAAAAATTATAAGATTGAAAGTCAATTAATGAATTTAGATTTAAGTGTAAATCCAATTAAAAAGCAATCGATATGCCCAAAATATTTAGATGTTTTAAATGATATATGTGATAAAAGCACATTAAAAATTTTAGATATTTCTCAAATTATTAATGGAGAAAATCCAAAAGCAATAAAAGAAGAAAATGAAAACGATATGGATATTGATGATCCCCCTTCAAGTATTACTAAAGATGAATCCACAATAAAAACATTAAATGAAAAATTAGGAAAAATAATAGAAAATGAAAATAAAGATATTTATTTCTAGTCTTGGGTAATGAGATTTTACATTATAATACTTATAGATCGAAAAACACAATAAGTTGTTCATTATTTTTTTTTTAAATATTAAATAATTATTTTAATAAAATGTCAATATTAATTGAAAATAATTCAAATAATAATTTAATACCTCAAATAGATAGTAATGACTTATTATATGATTTGGCAAAAATCAATTGTAAATTAAATTTTATAGAAAAAAATAAAGATTTTACATTTTATGAAAATTTAAAGAGATTATTTTCAACAAATGTAAGTACATTTACTTTACCATCACCAAATGGAGCAAGATTATATTATTATGTAAAATATTATGAAGATAATAATTCAGAAAAATATACCTTTTCTGAATTGTCTATTCTAAGAAATATGAATATAACTTTATATATAACAATCGATGAAATAAATAAAAGAAAATCAATTATTGAAAAATATAAGAATGAAATAATGAATTTAAAAGATTTTGATTTTACTCGAAGTAGATTAATTTTTTTATTTGATAAAGAAAAAAACACTAAAGAATATTTAGATGAAAAAACAGTATTTTTTTTAAATAAAGGGAAAAAAAATCTTTATCAAGAAATAAGTTTGATAGTAAGTGATTTAATAGTAAATGGATATGTAAATTATGTAAAAGAAATAGGATTTACTACTTTAAATCAAAAATATACATTAACAAACATAAATTTAATAAAACAATTATTAGCATATTATATTCAAATTCAAAAATTAAAAGGCATTATTAAATTCATAGATAGAGCAATTAATTCTTTTTCAGGAGTTCAACAAAGCAAATTTGAAGAAATGAAAGCATTAGTTTTATTCTATATAGATAGACAAAAAGTTTTAAATGGAAATGTTGTTTCATTAAATAAAGATATAATTATTCTTATTAATAAAGCTATTATTAAATATAAAAATGAATATAATTATATTTCTCAAATTGAAGCAACTTTTAGATTATTATACTATTATACTAATTTTCCTACCGGAAATGAAAAAAGTTTTGAAGATTGTGTTAAAAATCTTTTATTAATTTTCAAAACTATTAAATCTAAAAATGATTTTGAAAATCAACTTTTAATAAATTATTTAAGATTAAGTAAATTATATCATAAAATGGGAATGAGAAGAAGATCAAATTTTTTTTATTATAAAGCTTTTAGAAAATGTTATTATAATATTGAGCTTAAAAAAATGCTACCATCTATGTTTAAAAATATTTCAAAGTTGTTTAATATTTATGATGTTTCGAATAATATTATAGAATCTTATAATACATTTTTAACAGTACATAAATATTTAGTTTTACATTTACATAAACCGATTTGTATTACTATATATGATAAAGAATCAAATCAATATAAATTATATTTTAAAAAAAAATATGATAAAACAAATAAAATAAAAGTGAAAAATAATTTATCTTTCATTAAAGATTATATTTTTTTATTTTTTTGGAAATTTCTTCAATTAGAATTAAATTCTTTAATAATAGAATATTATAATAATTATGAAAATAACAGAGATAAAAGTATAAAATATTCATTAGGAACAATTCAAACTTTATGTGATTATATAGAAGAAAATGATAAATTTTCTTATGATTTAAGATATTATAGAGATGTATCATTAACAAATCAAAAAAAAGTTTTTTTGAATTTATCAAAAATCCCATTTTTAATGAGAATAATTCCATTATCTTCTGAAATTAAATTAGATATTATTCCAAATTCAAAAAGTGAAAGTTTTACAAATAAAATTTTAATATTTAATCCTTGGGAAAATAAAAATAAATTTGATTATTATTGGACTAAAAATTCATATCAAAAGATAAAACTAGAATTATTTAATTCATTTCCTTTTACTTTAAATATAAGTAAAATAAGAATATTATTTAAAGGAATAAAAATAATTAATTATCCAACAAATATAATTATTAAACCAAAATCTTCAACAACTTCAATTTGTAATATAAAAATAAATGAAACTGGTATTTTAGATATTTTGGGAATTCAATATGAAATTGAAAATTCAATTTCAGTTCAATACTGTGATGATAATGGAAATGGTTTATTTTATCAATTTGATAATGTTTTATATGATCCATTGTCTCCTATTTTAAAAAAAGAAAAAGCATATTTAAATAATATTTTAGTTTATCCTGAAATTGAATTATTAAATTATCAAATTTTAGATAATAGTTTTCATATTATTAATGGGGGAGTTGTTTTATATGAATATCAATATTATGTTTTTTCTTTTCTTTTGGAAAATGTTGGAAAATTTAATATTAATGAGTTATATTGTTATGTTTTTGTTTATAAAAAAAATAACTTTAAAATAACCTTGAATGAAATTGTTGAAAAAGTTGAAATTAAACCAAAAGAAAATTATGTTTTTAATTATAAATATTGGCATAGAAGTATATATACTAAAATTGAATTTAGATTATATTATAAATCAAATGAAAAAAGTTTAATAAGTGAAAAAGAAAATAGTTATATAATTAAACCTTATTTATTTTATTCTAAAAATTTAGAAACTTTAGATTTAATTAATTTTTCATATAAAGAAATAATTCCTGTAATATCTAATAAATTTTGTACTAGAATATGTAAAGAAGATTTAAGAATAATTAAATCTTGTATTGAATTTAGTGAAGATGACAAAAAATTAATTACAAAATGTATTCAAATAATTAATAACAATTATAATAAAAAAAATACCATTGTTGAGGTAAATGAAAAAATGAATGAAACCGAAAAACATTTAAAAAAATATAAATATATATATTGCTCCGATAAAATAAAATTATTACTCGGAATAAAAAATGAGCATATAAGTCCTATTCAAATATATTTTATAGATAGAAATTTAGATAAAAATATAAACAAAGAAATTTGTGAAAGTAATGAATTCAAAGAAATATCTTGTGAAATTGACTCAAACACAGATTTTGAAAAGATTGGATTTCGATGGAATTTTAGTAAAATGGATAATATAAATGGAGAAATAACATTAAATCAAATTTTTAATGAAAAAATATTTTTAAATCAAATTAAATTAATTAATAGTTTTAGTTTAAACATTTATATTAATCAAGAAAAAGATATATTTGATAATATTTATAAAAGTATTAATTTTTCAATCTTTAATAAAACGAAAGAAGAAAAAAGAAATTTAAGACTTTTAATATATTTTTATCAATCATTTGATGAAATTGTTATAAATGAAAATAAGACTGAAGAAAATTATATTTATAATGAAAATTTAAAAGATAATATTTTTATTGATGGAAATTTATCAATTAAAATTCCAAAAATAGAACCTGAGAAAAAATTTAATTATGATATAACAGTTTATTTAAATTCAAAAGAAATTTATTATGTAACTTTCTTATTGATTGATCATTTAAATCAAACAATTTTTTTTTGTCCTTATTCAAAAACCTTAGATATTCAATAAAAGTAAACTTTTTTATTTTTTAAATAAAATATAAATAGTTTAATAATAAGCTAATATTATTTATTTATTTTCTAATTGTTTTAAGTAATTTTCAACATCTTCATCAACATCATCTTCTTCTAAATTTTCATTATCTTTTAAACTTTTATCTCCTATTTTATTTAATAAATCTTGAACTTGATCTACAGTATTATTTTGAAAAGTATCATCAGATAATAAATTAATATTATTTTTATTATTCACAATTTTATGATTATCTTTTTCATCTTCTTCTTCATCATTTACTTTTTCTTTATTCATTTTTTCTTCATTTTTAATTCCATTTTCTTTTTTTTCTTCTTTAATGTTATTTTCTTTATGATAACCTTTTAAAATTAAATTCCCGAGAATTTTCTTCCATTTAATATTTTCTTCATCATAAGAAGATAATATTTCATCTTTATTATGGTCAACAATACAATTAACATTAAATTCTTTTGGATATCTTATATCTTTATATATTGAATCAATATCTTCTCTATTAAATGTAATATTATTATTATCATAAAAAAAAGTGTTAAATTGAATAACAAAAAGTTGTTTAAAACATTTTTCACCTTTATGTAAAAATTCAATAGTAACATCACCAAATATAATATTATTAATATCAAAAGAAATTGTTATATCATTAGAATAAAAATATTTTTGAACTTCATCTCCTTTTTTATAAGAACAATAAATAATTTTTCCATTTGAATTTATTCTTATTACAGGAGAAAAAAAACTATTTTTATTTATTGTAACATAAGGACCTTCACTTGAATTTTCAATATTATCAATTGCTGGAGCTCCATTAATCATTATATTTTTTAAATATATCTTTTTCAAAGATAAAATTGGAGAATGCTGAATAGAAGAAAAGTAATTTAAATATCTAAAATGATTTTTTATTTCTGAATTATTTGAAATCTCCTTAAATAATTTATTTAATGATATAATATTTTCATATACTGAAATTGGTTCTATTGGACCATTTGATTTTATTACATAATATGATATTAATGAACTTAATAAACAAAAAATTTTTCCATCTTTTATTTCATCATGAATTATTAAAACATTATCTTCATTTAATGAAAAATAATTTTTAGAACTTATTGAAAAATTAATTAAATATTCTAAAGTATAAGAAGGATAATTTGGAGGATGACAATTAACTACTTTTTCTAAATTATCAGTAAAATTTAAAATTCTTGGTGTTAAATTATATATTCTGAAATTTTCTTTATATTTATTTTTAAATATTGATAAAAATTGACCATCCTCAAATTTTGAGTCTTCTATCCATAATGTTACATTATTATTTATTTGAATTAAGTTTTCTTCTATATTTTTTGGAATTTGAATTTTATTTTCTATATATGTGAAATAATCTGCTAATTTTTTTGTGGCATCATTTAAAGAACGAATAAAATTCATTTTAATAAATAATAATTTATATTTTTACTTTAAAAATAATTAATTAAAGAGAAAAAAAAAAATTTAATTTATTACAAATATTTATACAATATAATAGTAAATAAATATATAAAAGAATTAATTTTTTTTAATTAATTTTTTTTTAAATATTCGATAAACATATTTTTTACCAATTTATAAATTATAAGATACATTTTCAAATTAATTAATAACTTCTAATAAATGATTTTTATAATGTTTTAATTTATATAAAGAAATAAAATAATATGAAATAAATATTGAATTCATTTTTCATTCACGTCATTTTGATATGATGTATAATTTTAGTTTATAAATTTTTTTCTTATGTTGTTTTATACAATTTTAATATATATTTTCAAAAAGGATACTTTTGCTTTCTTTTCATTATTTATTATTTCAAAATGAGTTCCTTATTTAAAAAATTTGGTAAAATTTCATATTTTATTATAATTTTATTTTGATTTTTCATATATATTATTATTCGATAAAAATTTGTTTTTATTTAAAATATTCTGATTCATATATGATTTTAAACTGTTTAGTAAGATAATTCTTTCTTAAGAATTTTGAAAATAAATTTATCATTTACAATTGGGTTTATATAAAAGTGTTTATAATATTAAAACTATAATATTTGATTATGATATAATTAGTAGAGAATGAATTTTGAAATAAATTTATAATTTTGGTTTTTTTGAAAATATTAAATTAAAAAATATTAAAGTTTAAAATTAATGGAAGGTTATTCAAATAAAATAAATTGAATAAATTATACAATTAAAGAAGAAATGATATAGAAATAATAAAAGTGATAATAAGATTAATATATAATGTTTAATTCTAGAAAAAAGAAAAATTATGCAAAATGCAAGAGATGAATATAAACTATTTTATATTAATTTAATATCAAAATATAATATCAAAATTTTCCTGACTTCAATAATTTCATAAGTAATATTTTATCAATGAATAATATAAAAAATAAACAAAAATATTGAATGAAACAAATAATATATTTTTAAATTTAAATAAAAAAACATCATTTTTTTATAAATTAATTTAAATAAATCAATATAAATTTAATTAAATGGAAAATGAACCTTCAACAAATCAAGAAATACAAGAAATACCTTTATTAAAGTTTGAAGATCATTTATGGAATCGTTTTGACGCATTACATGAAAGATATATTAGACAATATAATTATTTATCAAATTTAAAAACATTATTTACAAAATACAAATCAGGTTGCATGGATTTTTCCAAATCAAACTTAAATATAGTAAAATCGAAATTTCAATTAGAAGAATCAAACAATACTCAAAATGATGCTTTATTAGCTTTAATTTCAAATATATTAAAACAAGGAGAAGCATTTGAATGTTTTGAAAAAGCAATGCCAAATTATATTTTCCAAAAATTAGATGCTATATTAGATCCAATTTATTATGAAGAAAAAGAAAAATATAATAATTTAAAAAAAGCTTTAAAAAATTATAATTCTGCTAAAAATTCGGTGGAAAAAGCTAAAAGAGTATTTTATAGTTCTGCTTCTGCTGCTGAAAATCAATTAAGAGCTGTTATTAAAACAAAAGAAATTGATGTTTCTCAGGCAAATATGGAAACATTAAATAAATTAGAAAATAAAAAAAATGATTTAATGAATGAAGCAAAGAATTATGAAAATAAATATGTCTTTGAAATTCAAAATGCAAATAAATTAAGAATTGACTTTAATCAAAAACAAAATAATATCCTTCAATTTTATGAAAAAAGAGATAATGATAGTGGAGAACAAATAAAAACAATATTAATGTTATATGTAGCTGAATTAAAAAAAGATTTACAAATAATAATAAATAATATATATGAATTTGAGGAAAATATAAAAAAAATGGATATTAAAAAAGATATAAATCAATTTATAGAAACTAATAAAGGAACAATGAAACCAGATGAAGAGATAATATTTTGTCCTTATGAACCAATAACAAAATCAACAGAAACAAAAGAATCAGAAGAATTTAAATATAATGTTATGAGAGAAATGAAATTACATTTTTCTGGAATTTACCCTGATTTTAATCAAGAATTTGAAGATAAGAAAAATGAATTAAGAAAAATGACTGTTAACTTTTTTAAAACAAATGTCACTTTTAATGAACAAGAAAAATTACTTGAATATTTAAAACAAAAAGAATTTAGAGATTATTTTTTAATTAATTTAAGTAAACAAAGAACTCAAGGTAGATATGCTAGAAAAGAAGAAATAATAAATAATTTAAAAGAAGTTTTAACATTAATTTTAGATATTGCTGAAAAAGAAAAAGATTTTGAAGCTGGAAAAAATTGTATTATATTATCACAAACTTATTATATTGAAGACAAAAATGATAAAAATAAAAAAGTTTATTTAATGGAATCTATTGAAAATAATCAATGGTTAAAATCAATTGATTTTTGGAATGGAATAATAGATTTAATGACTAAGAAAGAAATTGAGAAAAATAAAAAAATAAATAAAAACACAGAAAATAATGAAAAAGAACAAAAAAAAATAATGTCTAATGCTGGTTTTTCTCAATTATTATCTTATGCAAATAATATGGTTGAATTTAATATTGATAAAGAAACTATTAAACGTGTTATTGATAAATTTGCAATTAAATATGAAATTGAAAAAAACTTAGTTGAAGCTATATATGCTAATTCTGGGATTACTGGAGAAATTGATGTTAATGCTTATAATCCTGAAGAAGATAAAATCGAAGAAAATAAAAATGATAATGAAAAAATTGAACCAAAAGAAGAAGAAGAAAAAAAAGAAATTAAAGATGAAGTAAAAAATGATATGGGTGAAGAAGTTAAAAATAATGAGGAAAATAATAATTAAGGGATAATTTAATATTATTTATAATTTATATTTAAATACTTTTTTTTTGAAAATTCTGAAAAAAAGTGAAATATTTAAGTATATTAAAATATTATTTAAATTTTATTTGAATAAATCAAATATTTAGATAGGAAGTAATTTAATTTATGATTTAATTTAATTCAATAAATTAAAAAAAATTAACAAGATAATTCAATCTTTTAAAAATAATTAATTTAACAAATCATTAAAAAAAATAAAAAAATCTTTTACTCCTAAATATTTTAAGCAGTGGTCAATTGATTTCCATATGTTTCTTCAGGAAGATTATTATTATGATTATCTTCCTTATTATCTCCAATATCATTATTATCATTATTCCTTTCATTTCCCCCTGTATCCTCTTTATTATAGTCATTGCTATAAGTTTCTT
Organism: Isotricha intestinalis; assembly: GCA_023807065.1. NCBI lineage: Eukaryota > Ciliophora > Litostomatea > Vestibuliferida > Isotrichidae > Isotricha > Isotricha intestinalis. Next base: position 26,033 of record JAJJLU010003489.1, read on the forward strand.
CTCTTTCAATCTTAATATTATTATTATTATTATTATTGTTTTTACTCTTTCTTTTATTTTCACTTCTTTGAGTTTTTCTGTATTCACTTTCCCTAAAAGATTTATTTTTCCCTTTTTTTCTCCAAGGTTCATCTTTTTTCTCTCTTTGAAACCCTTCAAAATCAGAAAAGAAATCGTAACTTCCTGGACCTGGTTCAGTACTCATTTTGGGTCCTTGATAAAATTGAGGAGGTCTCTCATGCATAGTTTTAGCAATATTACTTACCCATTTACTATCAGTATGATAACCAGTTCTATTAAAAATAGTATCATTTTCATAAGTACCAGGACCAGGTACTTTATAATCATGAACTTTAAATCTTTCACTTTTAGAAAAACCAATTTGATGAGTATTATAAAAAGTGGAAGTGGGAAATTTCCCAATACCATTAATAGCTAATTTTTCATTATAATTTCCAGGACCAGGTAAATTTCTAGTTAATCTAAAATTATCAATTTTATCCCATCCTCTCCCAAAAATTGAAAATTTCAAAGCATCATAACCAAGAGGCTTCCTTACATTATAATGTCCTGGTCCAGGGTCATTTTTATCATAGTTATTAATTGGTCTCTTACATTCTTCTCTTCCTCGACCAAAGGAGTATTGAGGGGAGTGACTAGTTCTAACATTGGTAGCAAAGTCTGATGGGATGTCATAGTAAACACTGGTCTTTCCTTTCAGGTGAACTGATGTAAAATCTGAACGTCCTCCATATCCAAAGGCTGCGAATCGATGTGATTTTTGAGATGGAAGATCATAGAATAAAGTCTCTGATGTCTTTTTTAATTCTTTGAATCGAGGCTTTTTTGGAAAAGAATACATTTGCTTTGATGTAGATGAGTTTATGTTCACATCCACTTTCTTTAATACTTCTTGGGGGATTAATGGATTCGGTGAATGTTGAGTGTTCATTTTTTTGGAGTTTTTGTTTTAATTTTTATTTTTTATATTGGATTTTGGGAAAAAAATTATTTTTTTCAGTTAAAATTATCCATTTAGATATTAAGCTTATTTTTTCAAAATAAAAAAAAATATATTTAAATTCATATCTAAGAATGAAATTAAATTTTAAAAAAATAGAAAATGAAAAAATAAATTATATAATACAAAGAAAAGATATCATAATACATTTTTTTTCCTTAATCTTTTATAATAAAACAATTATCATTATAAATACTATTTTTATTATTTAGAATAGTAAGTAAGGAATCATAAAAGTATTATATTTTTCTTTTTTTAAAGCCAAATATATTATATAATTTTTCTATTTATAGTAAAAATATTTGTAAATAATCACAGAACAGAAAAAGATTCTTTTTTAATAAATCAATAATGGAAGTTTATTATTTTAAAAAAAGTATTATAATCTTTATTATTATTATCATTTTGGATTCTATTAATTGGAACTATCTTAAAGATTTCACAAAAAAAAAAATCAGTGATAAAATTAATATTTGATTATATTATTAACTCTTAAATCTATTATTGATTGAATAAAATATTTTATTACTCATTCAGAATTTGTTTTTTGATTTATTTCTTTTTGAGAATTAATACTTTTTTTCTTCAGAATTACATTTTTAAAGAAAACTAAAATGAATAATATCACTGTATTTTATATAGAATATTATTTTATATTCAAATATGATTTGAAAAGGTTTGATGGAAATTCATTATAGTTTTAACTTTATTTTTATATTATTTTGTTTTTATTAAAAAATTATTAATTTTATATTTTTTTTGAAACTTTTAAATGAAAAGTGTCAAGAAAAATTATGGAAAAAAAAAAAATAAAAAAGAAAATAAAAGAAAATCAAATGAAAATAAAGGAATTAATTTATGTGAATTAGTTAAGAGTCAATATCTTTTAAAAGAAATTTTTACCTATTTAGATGTTGTTTCTACTTTAAAATTAATTAAAAAAAATAAAACAATTCAGAAAAAATTAAATATATCAATTGATACATATTCAATTAGATATAAAATGAAAAATATTAATATGAAAAAAAATAATAATTTAGGATTTGATCAATTATATGAAATAACTAAAATAAAATACCCAAAAATGAAAGAAAATGAATTAGTAAATTTATTATTTAATTTTTCAGATAAGAAAAAATTTACATTTTATTCTTTAAAAAATTCAGATTGTTTACAAGGAATAATTCCATTATTATTAAATAGTGAAAATAAAATAAAAAATATTGAATTAAATTTATTTAAAAAAGCTGAATTTTCCTATAAAGAAATCTTACCTGTTCAAACTAATTTATTATCAATTATTTCTGTTTTTAATGTGCATTTATACTTGTCGAAATTTACTCAAAATGAATTTGATAATTTAGTTAATTATATAAGTTTTTTACCAAAGGATAAAGATATTACTATATGTATTAATGGAATTAATTTTACTAATTTTAAATTAAATACTTTTAAAAATATTTTAATTCAATACAATAATATCATAGAACTTAAATTATCAGAACTTAATTTAGATGATAAAACTTTTTTAAGTCTTGAAGATTGCTTAATTAATAAAACAAATCTAAAAAAATTGGATTTATCTGGGAATTTTATTTCAGAAAAAAGTTTAAATTTAATTAGTAGAATATTAGTTAATAATCAATTCTTAGAAGAAATTGATTTAAGTTCAAATTTTTTTGCTTCATATATGATTAAAACAATAGGTTTATCAACAAAAAATTTAACATACTTAGATTTAGGTGAATATCTAATTCAAGAAGAAGATTTAAAGAATTTAGATTTATATAAAGAAAATTATCAAAACTTGAAAAATTTTTATTTTAATAATAGAACATTAAAATTAGATAATAATACAATATCAAAAATCAAAGCATTAAAATCTTTGGAATCTCTTAAAATTAATTGTGATTATGATACAATGTTTTTAGATAATCTTTCTGAAATACATTCTTTAAAAGAATTATATTTAAATAAAATTGAATTTCAATCTGAGTTTGATTTATCAATTTTTAAATCTCTAATTAATTTAAATTTAAAAGAATGTACAAATGTTGATAAAATATTAAAATTATCAAATGAGAATTTATTTTTAATAACTTTAAATTTAGAAAACTCAAATTTAGATTACACTGCTTCTATCATATTAAATAAATTTCTTTTAAAAACACCTAATTTAATAGATTTAAATATTTCTAATAATGATATTTATCTTCAAAATCTTTTATCTTCATTTAGAATTTTAAACAAATTAGAAAAAATAAATATATCAAAAATAAAAAGCAATAGTGATAGTTTAATTTCTTTTTCTCAAATTTTACCTTCATATGAAAATTTAACTCATTTTGATATTTCAGAAAATAATTTATCATATAATCAAATTCAAATGTTTTTATTAACATTACTAAAAAATATAAATATACAATCAATTAATTTTTCATCAAATCATTTTAATAGGGATGGAATAGAAACATTAATTTCTTTTTTAAGAAGATCTGAAAATTTAAATACTTTAATTTTAAGAAATATAAACTTAAATAATGAAGGCTTTAAAATGCTTTTAAGTGAACATTCTTTTTTAGTAAATGCAAGATATATAAATTTAGGAAATAATAAGATAGATGAAAAAGCAATAAAAATCCTTTTAGAGAAAAAAGATTATTTCCTAAGAATAGAATATTTAAATTTATCACAATTGGAAATATCAAAACAAATTAAGAACACAATTCATACAATATATAACGGTATATTGTTTATATAAATCCAAAATATTCAAAAAAAATAAAAAGAATAAAAACATCAATAATGAATTAAACTAAATTAAATAATCTATAAATAAAAAAACTTTAATTAATTATTATGAATTTTCAAATATACAGTCAATTCTAAAATTAAAAAAAAATAAAAAAGAAAAATTTAAAAAAAAATGCATCAAACATCAAAAACTTTATATCAATTCATAGAAATTCGTTACTGTGACCCAATATGTGCAATAGACTTATCAGATACAGGATTAATATTAGGAAGTATGTTAGGTAGAAGTATATACTTTGATATTCCTGAGAAAAAATATTACGTAATAAGTGAACAACAAGATGAAAATATCACAGGAGTAAATTTTCTAAAAAATGATAAAACTAAATTTTATGTATCAAGTGGTGATTTCGAAGTATTAAAATGTCAAATAATAAAAAATAAACCACCTCAATATGACGTAATATCAAATTACACAAGTGAAGGAGAACATAATTCAAAATGTGAGAATTGTTTTTGTTTATTATATGATAAATTTCTATTAAGATTATTTATGCATATTCCTCAAAGCACAGATGAAGCTTGTGAAATATTTCAATGTGATTATATTGTTAAAAATATTGATAATGAATCTTGTGTTGAAGGACAAATCAAAATGAGTAATTATGCTGTTCCATTTGATTATGATGGTAGAAATTTAGTTTGGATTGATTTTTATGATGAAGGAAAAAGAACTTTATTTATTTACTCTTTTGTTACTAAAACTTTAAGCCAAAAAATTGATTTAATTGATGATGATGGTCACTTTAGTCATTTAAAATTTCTTCCTGGAAATAGATATTTTGTTGTCAGAAATTATAAAGATTGTGAAATTAGAAATGATAAATTAGAAGTAATTAAAAGCTTTACTCATATTGGTGTTGAAGTTTTAGATTTTGGATATTATGTTGAAAATGATGGAAATTTAATTATTGCTACTCTTGATATTTATGGTGGAGTTAATTTATATGATGAAAAAAAAAATTTAATTGAATGTGAATTTAATTTATATGAATTAGACAGTATTTCACAAGAAGATAAAGATAGACAATTTTTTTCAATGGGATTCCCCTATTTTATACGTATAAATAAAGATTATATTGTTATTACAGCTGATTATGGTGTATATATAATTAAGAGATAGATTTCTTTTTTTATATATTTTCATTTCATTTAAATTTAATTTTTTTAAATTTTTCAAATAAAAAATAAATTAAGAAAATTTCTAATGTCAAAACTATAAGAAAATAAATAAAAAAGTTTTATCATTACAAAAAAAATCAAAAAAGATTTAATAACCTTTCTTTCCATAAGTCATTTTCCCCATTTTTCCCCCACTAACACCTTTTCCACTATAACTACTTCCACCTCCAAACTTATTAGGTTGATTAAACAATCCCAAAACTCCAGAATTTCCTTTTGAATTATTTCCACTATTATTAAAACCTCCAAATCCGAAATTTTCATTTCCATCACCTATAAAATTTTTTTTTTCCATAGGTAAATTTTTCATTCCATCTCCTTCTAGTAAATCTTTATAATGTTCCTGATACATTCCACTAACCATTCCACCAAAAGAACCTAATCCTCCAATTCCAGCAATCATATTATTTCCACTATCAACATTTTTTCCTAATTTCATTCTTTCTTCTCTTGTTTCAATTTGAGTATGATGCATATCATAAGGCATTCCACAATCACATGTATAATTACTTGAAAATTTCATACATTGTTTACATTTAATGCATTTTCTACTTACTGGATCATGATCTTCATATGAATGATGACATGAACATTTTATATCAAGAGATCCATGAACTGGAATATAGTTAAACAGTTTACATTTGCAATTTTTACAATTTACTTTTTTTGATTTTATATTATCAAAATTATGATTTCTAAATCGATGTTTACAAAAACACATAGATGATGGACCTATTGATTTACATTCACTGCCCTTTGCATTTACATAGAAGACATAAAGGTGGTTAGCTCGAGCATAGGCTACTTTCTTCTTATATGCCTCAAATTCAGCATCTGTCATCATCTTTCCTCCATCATCGTCTCCTACTATGTTGTAGTAGTTTATGTAGGCATCTACTGCACGAGCTTGTTCACTTGGGATTTTTAAATATTCAACATTCCCGTTTAGGTAACTTCGACTTTCCATTTTTTTTATTTTTTTTATTATTGTTTTTTTGGTTTTTTAGTGAAATTTTTATTATTTATTTTTTTTAATATATTTTATTTTTTTTATTCAAAAATATTTTTCTTTTGAAAATCTTCAAAAAATTTAATCATTTCTTCATTAATAACAGGTTTAACACTTTCAACTGCTTTGATAATAAACTTTTTTGGAATAGCCTGTACATTAATATTATCTTCAATAGCCATAATACCAGCTTCCCTAGCTACTTTAGCAATATCAGCCCCAGAAAAAAATTTCATCATTTTACTGATTTCCCTCCAATTAATTCCTTCTTCAATTTTAACTCCATTAAAAACGACTTTTAAAATATCTTCTCTTCCATCTTCATCAGGATTAGGAACATAAATTAATCGATCAAATCTTCCAGGTCTTACAATAGCTTTATCTAAAACATCAGGTCGATTAGTAGCAGCAAAGAAGATTACATTTCCTCTTCCTTCAATACCATCCATTTCATTAAGTAAAGTACAAAGAACTTTATCTTCAACAGAATTTGATTCAGTAGAACGAGAAGAAGCAATTGAGTCAATTTCATCGAAAAAAATAATAGAAGGAGAATTCATTCTTGCTTTAATGAAAATATCTCTAACTGCTTTTTCACTATCTCCAACATATTTAGAAAAAATTTCAGGTCCTTTCACAGCGAAAAAATTTAATCCACTTTCAGTTGCTAATGCTTTGGCTATTAATGTTTTGGAACATCCTGGAGGACCATATAATAAAGTACCATTTGGAGGTGAAAGACCAAGACGAGAAAAAGTTTCTGGATGTTTTAAAGGGAATTCTATACTTTGACGTATTTGATTTATTATATTTTTATTCCCTCCTATTTCACTCCATTTTACTTTAGGAATTGAAAGTAATATTCCTGAAAGATTTATTGGTTTTATTATCGAAAGTGTTTGAGATAAGGATTGTAATGTTAGTTTATTTTGAAGACTAGAATTTAATTGTAATGATAAATATGTGTCTTTAAATAATTTGTGGAAATCTCCTGGTATGAAGCCATGAGATTTCTCTGTTAAGGTTTCTATTTCATTTTCAGATAAATTATTATTGAAATCTTTTAAATAGTATTTTATTAATTTTTTTCTTTCTGAATAAGATGGGAGATTTAAAGTTATTTGATAATCTAAATAATTTATTTTTGTTATTTTGGAATTTAATTTTTGTAGATTTGTACATGAAGATAATATTATTGAGTTTGATGGAAGATTTTCAATTTGCAGTATAAATTCACATAATAAAGGTGTAATTTCGTTTTCAGAATTTTCACTATTTTCATTTGAAGGAAATATTAAATCTATATTTTCTATTATTATAATTGATGGAGCTAAAAGTTTAGAAAATAAAAATATTGATTGAAGGTATTTTAAGGCTTTTGTTTTATCTTGGAAATCTTTAAATATGTTGATTTCAAAATATGTTATTTTTTTGGGTTTAATGTAATTTTCTTTTATACAATTTATTAAATGAGTTTTTCCTATTCCACTATTTCCGACAAGTATAATTCCTTTATAAATATACTTTTTATATTTTTCTTTATTTAATAATATTTCATCTTTTCTTTCTGAAGAAAATTGCGAATCAAATATTGATATTATTGTTGAATATATTTCTTCATAATTTATTGGTTCATAATTTAAAGAAATTAATTCTTCTTTATTATTATTATATTTATCTTCGATGATTTGTTTTAAAATTTTTTTATTTTCTTCTGTTAATTCTTCAATAGAATTTGGTATTTTTTCATATATATTTAATTTTTTCTCTAATTCATTAGAAAGAAAGTCAACTTGTTGTAAAGAAGTATCAAATATTATATTTGTATTTGAATTAATTGAAAAATTTTCTTTTATTTCATCTTGTTCAAAAGAAGCATTAATGATTTCATATGTTATTTTAGAATTTAAAAATGTTATTTCTGATGAATAAGAAATTGAAAGGTTTTTATTTTGAAGTTGAGAAATTAAATAGATTTTAAATAATGTTGATGTTGAATATTCATTTATAATTTTTGAATCTCCATTTGTAAATTTAATTATTATTTCTTTTGCATAATCTAAATTATTTTTTATATTTTGACCTTTTGATTTTTTTCCTTTATTCATCTAAGATAAAATAATAAAAATTAAAAAAAATAAATAAAAATTTTTTCCAAATTTTTAAATAAAGTAAATAATAAAAAGAAAAAGGAATTTTTCTTATTTAATAACTATATTTAAATAGTTATTCAAAATATTTAATTTCATAAATCTTTTACTTTATTTTCAAAATATTGAAGTAATTCAGGATAATATTGGATATTTCTTAATTTATCTTCAACAGCATCAACTCCTGTAGTATAAGGAATTTCTTCTTTATCAAATTGAACCTAATTTTTTATTGAAAAAAGTTATATTAATCTTACTAAAGTTGCATCTAATAAATCAACATTTTTAAAAAAAACATTGTTTCTAAAATCTGCACATTGTAATTGAACTGTTGCATATAATTCTTTTAATTCATCTGTTAAAATATTATCTGCATAATAATTTTCTAAATCTGATAATTTGTCACTTAATGTAAATTCTTTTTCAGTTTCTAATTGTTCTTCTTCAGTCATTTTTTATATTAAATTAATTAAGGATATTATTATTCTTTTTTTAATTTTAGTTTTTAAAAAAAAATAAATTTATTAAATGAGTAATAAGGATATTATCAATTCTTATAAAAATGAACTTTTCAATAAATGTATTTATAATCAAATTAAGGAAAAGTCAGATATTTTGTTAAATGATATTTTAGATTTGTATAATAATGATAAAGATTCTTTTAAAAATCAAATAAATAATATTTTTGTAAATTTTAAAAATAATGTAGAAAAAATATGTGAATTAGAAAGTAAAAAAATGAATAATAATTTAAATGAATTAATTAATACATTAAAAGGAAATAATATTAATAATGATAATTCATATCAAAATTTAAATAATCAAATATATAATAAATTATCTTTTGAATTAAATTCAATTAAAAAATCATATAATAATATTAATGAAGATTTAATTAATTCAAAAAATATAATAAATGATTTATTAACTCTTATAAATGGAAAACCATTTTTTAATAAAAATAAAATTTTAAATGAAAAAGCTTCTTCTTTGTTAATTAAAAGTGATAATTTAATTAATAATGAAAAAAATATAGAAAATTCTGTAAGTTCTATTGAAATAACTATTATATATTTAATAGATAGTGATTTATACAATAAAGTTGATATTAAAAATAAAATAAATTTAAATGAAAATCATGTGAATCAAAATAATGTAAATTTTTCAAAAGAAATTTTAATAAATAAAGAAAAAACAATAAGTTCTTTAAGAGATATAAATGATAAATTAAATAAAGATTTAAATAATTTAAATAATCTTTTTGAGCACGAAAAAGAAGAAAAAAAATCTGTAATAAATAATTCAAAAACTTTGGCAAAAGATTTAAAAGAATTGTTAGATAATAAAGATAAGAAAAAAGAATTAAAATTAGAAAAAGATTTATCAAATATAAAAGAAATAAATAAAGAATTAAAAGAGGAAATAGAACATTTAAAAAAAGAAGTGAAAGAAAAAGATACAAAAATAATAAATTTAATAGATAAAGTTCAAAAAAATATAACATCAAAGAAAAATAATAATATAATATCAATTGATAAAAATAAAATATCAGAAAGAAGTTCAAAAGGTAAAACAAAAATATTAAAAAAAGATAATAATGAAAAATTGAATGAAAATAAAAACCTAAATAAAGTATTATTTTCAACAAATTTAGATAAAAAAAATTTAGAAGTTGAATTAAAATCAATTAAAGATATTTTAAATAAAAAAGAAAAAGAAAATACTATTTTACAAAAACAAATAGCTGATTTAAATTTAAAAAAAAACAATAACAAAAATAATATTTTAAATAATAGTATATATAATCAAGAATTAGAAGATAAGATTAAAACCATTGAAGAAAAAAATAAAATGATAAATAATTTAGTCGAAGAAAACAATTATTTGTTAAAAGAATTAGATAATGAAAAGAAAAAAAATATTACTAAAGAAAAAGAAATAAAAGAATCTTTTGAAATTGTTTTAAAAGAAAAAGAAAAAAAATTAGAGAAATTAACAAATGATTTAAATAAAATAGAAAATAAATTTAAAGAAAGTGAAATTAATAATATAAATTCTATTAATTGTATTGATGAATTAAAAAATGATATATTAGAATTAGAAAATAAGAATAAAAACCTATTAAATAACATAGATAATTATAAAAATTTATTAAACGAAAAAGAAGAAACAATAAAAGCAATAAAAAATAATTACAGTGAATTAGATAATAATATTAAAGAAAAAGATGAAAATAATTTAGAATTAAAAAATAAAATTGAAGAAGAAAATAAGCATTACAATGATAAAATAAATGATAATGAAAATATAATAAAATCATTAAAAAATAAAATCTTTGAATTAGAAGAAAATGAAAAACAAATGAAAAATAAAATGATAAAAAACAATGAAGAATCTTCTTCAATATTTGAAAATTATGATAAGGATATTAAGGAAAAAGAAATAAAAATCAAAGAATTAGAAGAAAAAAATAAAAATATATTTGAACAAAATCAATTAAATGAAAATAAAATTAGTGAATTAAATCAAATAATTGAAAGTTCTAAGAATTCGTTTATTGAAAATGAGAATATTATTAAAGATTTAAAAAATAAAAATAATAAATTGGAAGAAAACAACAATACACTTTTAGAAGAACAAAAAAAAACTATTTCTTTGATGAAAGAAATAGAAATTAACTTGGAAAAAGAAAAATCAAATAACAAAACATTAACTGAAGAAATTGAAAATGGAAAAGAAAAATATATTAATTTAGAAACAAAATTAAATGATGAATTAAAAAATAAAAATCAAGAAAATAAAAGAATAGAAGAATTAGAGAATAAAATAAAAACAAATTTAAATGAAGAAAAAAAATTAAAAGAAGAATTAAATAATTTGAAAATAAATAATTCGCAATTAACCAATTCTTTAAATAAAAAAGAAGAAGAAATTGTAAATTTAAATAAACAATTCAAAGAAGTTAAAATTCAATTAGAAGAAAAAAGTAAAGAATTCAAAGATAAATATTTGTTTAATGAAATAATAATTCAATCAAAATTAAATGAAATTGAGTTAATAAGTGAAAAAATAAAAAATAATAAATTAAATATCCAATCAAAATTAAATGAAATTGAAATATTATATAATAAAAAAAAAGAAAATTTTATCCAATCAAAAATAAATGAAATTGTAATAATATGCAATAAAAAAAAAGAAAATTTTATCCAATCAAAATTAAATGAAATTGAAATAATAAACAACAAAAAAATCGCAAATTTTATCCAATCAAAAATAAATGAAATTGAAATAATATATAATAAAAAAAAAGAAAATTTTATCCAATCAAAAATAAATGAAATTGAAATAATATATAATAAAAAAAAAGAAAATTTAATCCAATCAAAAGAAAATGAAATTGAAATAATATATAATAAAAAAAAAGAAAATTTTATCCAATCAAAAATAAATGAAATCGAAATATTATATAATAAAAAAAAAGATATTTCAACACAATCAAAAGAAAATGAAAATGAAAGAACAAATAAAAAAAGAGAAAACAAATATTTACCTAATAATATAATAATTCAATCAGTAATTAATAAATTAGAATTTAAAGGAGTAATATCACCTCTTCATAGTAAAATACCTCAATTAACAGAAAAAATAATTCAATTAGAGGAAAATTATTCTCAAGCAAAAGAATTAATAGAATCATTAAAACAAAACAATGAAAAAAATTTAAATTCTCTAAATGAATCAATAGAAAAGAATTTAAAATTAGAAGAAAAAATAAGAGATTATGAAACAAATAATAATATAGAAACAAAAGAATCATATGATAAAATTAAAGAAGAAATATGGAATATAATAAAATTAAATGCTCCAAATATAATTCCATTAGATTTAATTAAAATAAATGAAAAAGATGTTCCAATAGAAAAATTTAATGATCTTCTTATTAATTTTAAAGAAGATTTAAACAAAAGAACAAATAAAATAAAAAAATATAAAGAAATGTATCAAAAATTTACAAAATCAATAAAAGATTTAAAAAATGAAAATTCAAATTTAATATCAGTTCAAACTGATTTATTAATAAAATTAGAAAAAAGAGAAGAAGATTTTGATAAATATAAAGAAACAGTGAAAACAATGTTAAATGATAAAAATATAGAAAATAAAAAAACAGATAACAAAAATTCAATTACACAGGAAAAATTCGAACAAATATTAAATGATTTTATGCAAGAAGAACAAAATTATAAAAAAGCAATGGAACAATTAAAAGAAGAAAATGAAAAAATGAAAAATTTACTTGTACAAAATAGTATAAATGAATCTTATTTAAATACTTCAAATTCTTCTTCAGTTGGAGATGGATTTGGAAATAATATTTTAAATAAATTAAATAAAACTCAAAGATTAAAAAGTCAACCTGATTTTTCTTGTGATAAAATTTATAAAGCAACTAATAGAAGCTTTAATGTAAATTATGATGATACTGAAAATTTATTGAAGAATCAAATTACTTTATTAAAAGATGAGTTAAAAAATTGCCAAAAAGAATTAGATTCTTTAAAAAAAGATAAAAAAAATAAAAGTGATTCTTTTCAAGTTTTAAGAGATTATTTTAGTAAATTTATTGAAAATATTGAGTTAAACAATGAAAAAAAACAATATTTAGGTATTATTATGAAAGGATTGGAATTCAATGACAAACAAATTCAAGATAAACTATCTAAAGGTGAGAAAAAAAAAGATAATAGACCTTTAGGAATTTTTAAAAAAAAGTAAATTAAAATATACTTTAAGTTATATTTTGAATATATATAATGACAATATTTTCATTTTTTAATGTTTTATACTCATTTAATGATTAGTTTAAAATTTATTAATAAATATATAAATATTAAAAAAATAATATATCCTTTTATATAAAAATAAAACAATAACTGAATACAGAATATGAAAAAAAGTTTTTATCACAAAATTTTTAAAATTTAAAAAATATTTTATTAAAATAAATTAGTTAAGACCCCATATTTCAGGAATAGAAGAAAGAAAGAATTTAGCCTTATCATAAGGAAGTAAAGCATACATATCTCTATGTAAATCAATAAATTCTTTTTCATTAATAGTTAAACCTCCAACAGCAGCAAAATTAATTCCTGATTCAAATTTATTTTTAGCATATTCTACTTTTCTTCCAAATATAGTAACTAAAGGTAATTTTTTACAATTTACATATTTCCAAACATCATTTATTTCGATAACTCCATTTTTATTTAATTTATTAAAAACTTCTTTACACTTTTTAACTAATAAATATGGAGGTTCTATTTGAAATAATTCACTAAATTTAGATACTGATATTGTATTTTCATCTCTTCTTATATATTTAATTAAAGTTGATTGTTCTATTTTAGTTAAAAATATTCCAAATTCCGATAAAAATACATCTAATCCTGAAATTGATATATTTTTTGAACCTGAAAAATCTTGAGTATATATAATCGACAATAAATCATTTAAACTATAAATTTGTCTATTATATCTCATTTGATTAGTCATTTTTGCTACCACATATTCAATACTTGTATCTGCCATTGGTTTATTATATTTTTATTATTTCTTTTATAATATTTTTTATTATATTTATAAGTTAAAAAATAATTTAATTCTTTATTTATTATTTTTTACAAATAAATTAAAAATCAATGAAAAAAATAATTTATATTCTATTTTTTATCTAAATAATAATTCAACTAAAAAAATTAATAAATATGTTGAAAAATATAATAGTTTGCAAAATGTGTCCTGAGATACCTCAATTAACTTTTGAGATAATTAATTCATCAATAATAATAAACTGTAAATGCAGCAACAAACATTTTTTTAAAGTGAATATTGAAAATATTAAATCTTTACAAAAAATTTGTGGAAAATGTAACAAAGAAATTTTAGTAAAATTTAATTATTCTTCAATTAATAAATGTTATTTATGTGATGAATGTTCTAAATTTGATAAAAAATTAATCGATATTTATTCAATATTTCTAAATGTTGAAGATAAAAATAAACTTAATGATTTTTTTAATCAATTTCAAAACAGTTTTAATGAATTGTCAAATTTCAGTGAAAAATTTATTCATTCAAAATATTATGATTTTTACCAGATTTTAATAAAAGATTTTACTGATTTATTAAACAATAATTATTACAATAAAGAGTTAATGGATAATATGATTAATTATCAAAATATTCCTATTAAAAGACTGTTATCCATTTATGATAATTATAAAATAATATTTGAAAAAAATGTTCCTCAAATTTTATTTTCAAATTTCTATAATGTTTACTTTAGAAAATATTATAAATCTGAATTAAAGAATTTTTCAGAGATTTTAAATTTAATTAAATTATATGAAAAACATAAAATCACAACGACTGAATTGGATGAAGAAAAATTTTTCAATTTTATAAATAAATCAATAAATAAAATTCAAAATTTAACTGAAAATTATATGAATAAAATAAAAAATAAATTAAAAGATTTAAAAAAGGATAAAGAAGCAATAGAATATATTTAAATCAAAATATGCATATTATAATTTTAGATTAACTAATTATGAAATCTTATATAATAATTATACCATCCCTTCAATTTTTATATTAAAAAGAAAATTAATTAAAGGGATTATTGAATTTATTCATTCAATTGAATATAAAAATATAAAAACTGCAATTCCTAATTATAAATTTTTGTTTATGCTTTTTAATCGTCTTTATGAAGTAAAGGAAAAAATAAAAGACAATAATCTACAAAATAAAATTGAAAATGTTTTATATATTATTAAAGAGGAATTATATAAATTAATAAAAGAAGAGAAAAATAAATTGAGTAAATTTAGAGAAATTAATCAAATTGAAAGTAAAAAAATTCAACCATTTTCAGAAGAAGAAATAATATTAATAAATGAAAAATGTTCAAAATTAGAAAAAGGAAGGTTAGAAAGTAAATATGAATATGAATATGAGGAAAAAAATAAAAAAAAAATTCATTTAACATTTTTAATCAATTTTCTAAATTTTATTAAAGAACAAGCAAATGATTTGATTCATATTTTATTAGAAGATAATTGTCAATATTTTTTAAATGAAACTAAGTCTGAAAATAAATTGAAAAAATTAGAGGATTATATTAATAAATTATGTCAAAAAGAAATAATTTCAGATAAGGTTTCTGGAGATGAGTTGATAGAAATGTTTTTTTTTCAACCAAAAATAAAAGATAAAGAATGTAGAGTATTAAATGAATTAGAATTCTTTTTAAATAATAATAACATTGAAATAAATGTAGATAATTTAGATTTCTCAAATGATATTAATGAGATTAATACTTATTTTAATAATTTTAAAATTATACAAGATCATTTTCAAAAAATAATTAAAGAAGAAGGTTCTGATATAAAATTAATAGATGATATAGAAGAAAAAAAAGATATTGAATATTTATTAGGAATTAAAAGAGAAAGAGAAAATGAAACTGAGAATTACAAAAATTACATTATTAAAAAAATATATAGTGCTTTTAATTATATTGAATTATGTATAAATAATTCAAAAAATTTAAAAGAAAAAATTTTAACAACAATAAATAATATAATTCATATGGATTTAAAAATAAAAAAAATTGAATTAATTATTAATGAAATGGGTAAATATCCAATAAAAGAATTTTCATTTAATAAATTATTTAAAGAATGGAAAAAAAAAGAACTAGAAAATATAAAATATATTGAAGGTACTATTATTTATAACGAGGTAAATAATGAATTAAAAAATTTATCATTTGATATAATTAAAAATGATTTAAAATTATATATAGAGAATAATAAAAATAAAAATTTCTATTTCTATAATGAAGAAGGGGATATTTCAACAAATTTATTTCTATATCAAAATCAAATTCCTCCTGATTTATGTAAATTATGTTATAAATATATTAAATAAATGTTTTTATAAAAGTTAAATTTAGATTACTTTAATTATAATAAATATTAAAAAATAATAAATTAAATATTCTTATTTAAATTTTAAATTAGAAATATCAATAATTATATATAATAACAAAAAATAAATAAATTTATTAAAATCTCAAAAAATATTTTATTAAAATAAATGTAAGACCCATATTTAAGTAATAGAAGAAAAAAAGAAATTAGCCTTATCATAAGGAAGTAAAGCATACATATCTATATATAAATCAATAAATTCTTTTTCATATTCTACTTTTCTTCCAAATATAGTAACTAAAGGTAATTTTTTACAATTTATATTTTTCGAAACATCATTTATTTCCATAAATTTGTCTATTATATCTTATTTGATTTATCATTTTTGCTACTAATATTAAATACATGCATCTGGCATGCTTTATTATATTTTTATTATTTCTTTTATAATAATTAAAACCTAAATTTTTATCGCATTTTTTTAAATTTAAATTGATTTTTGTATTTTTATTAAGTTTCATAATTGAAAACAAGTTGAATTTCTTTTAGATTCTTTTTCTATTATTTTTAAATAGTTATATTTATCATATTCTGAAGTATAAAAATATATTTATAAAATAATAAATAAGGAATTGATGATAATCTTTTATCTTGAATCAATAATTGTAGATTTGAAAAATCTTCATAAAATGAATCACTAAAATATGGTAATTCATTTTCAATTATTTTTATGTTATCAAAATAATTGTCAACATCAAATCCTAAGTTTTGTATTTCATATACATTATCATAAATTTGTATATTAAATTCTTCTTCATTTTCAAATAATTCTTCAATTGATTTTTTATTATGTTTTACAATATTTTCAATTATTTCAAAATTATAAAATATATTATAACAAATACAAGAAATTATATAAACTTCATTAAAGTATTTATTTTTATTTTCTAAATTATTTATTAATATTATTTTTGAATAAAAGTTATTTATTCTTGTATTTAATTCATTAAAAAAAATATTCCTTTTCTGAGTGAAATTCGTGGTGAATAATTTTTCATTAAAATTAGAAATTAGTAAATCTTCCAATTTATTAGTATTATATTTGAATAATATATTATAAATCGAATTAATAAATTCTATTAATAAAGGAGTTAAAAGTATAATATATTTAAGAAACAATAATTGATCTTTTGATAAAATTTCATTGGATTTATTTATAAAATTATATATTATATTCTTATAATCCAAAGTTATTTTTTTCTTATTTTTTGAAAATTTATCAATTGTTTTTTCAAGATTATTTAAATATCCATTGATTTTTTTATCTAATTCAATTATAATTGAATGATCTTTTTTATACTTTTCTTTATGCATTGCTTTTTGAATAATTCTATTAGAATAACAAAAATCTTGATATATTTCATCATATGTTACATTTTTATTTTTTATATTTTTCTGACTTATGTATTCTTCCTTCTTTATATTTTCAACTATTTTTTCATCCCAAATTAATAAAAATTGCTCCATTGATAAATCAGTTATATTTAATGATTCAAATAATTTTTTATCATATTTTGAAAAAATTATTACATTTACCAAATTGGGGTTTACATGATAAGATTTCGAAAATTTAACTAAATTTATTTTATAACCATTTGGATATTTACTTAAAATTGCTTTTCCTTTTAAAATATAATTATTTGGATCTTTAGGATTATTATTTGGAGATATTTTAACAAAAATATATCCAGAATTTAATTTTCCATATTCATCTAATACTCCTCTTAATACTAATGAATTTTTAATATATAGAATTCCTTCTTCAAATCTAATCTTTTTATTTAAATTATATAGTGCTTCATGTATTTTGATTGTAAATTCATCTTTGAAAAAATTTTTTTTTTTAAAACATTTTATTAAATCTTCCATCCAATTATCATCAAAAGGGAAAAATGAAAAAATATAATCTAATTTTTTTATATATTTTTCCAAAATTTCCATAAAAAAATTAATATTATATTCATTTTGATTAAATAATGCTCTTAAATATTTGTAATTTAATAATATTTTTTTTGGTCTTGACAATTCATATATAACCAAATTTTTTGGGATTAAAGAAGAAAAATAATTAGATTTATCAATAATAATATAATCTTTATCTGAAAAGATTGTACTCCAAATACCAAAAAATCCATTAAATAACATAATAGCAAAACTAGTTTTTTGATTTATGATTTTTGATATTTCATTTAATAATTTTTCTGAAATTTTATTACAACAAAAATGTGATATTTCATTTGGATTATTTTTAGACTCTTTTTTTTTTCTCATTTTTTCTAAAGGAATTCTATAATTAATTGGTATTATAGAATTAAAAAAAATATAAAATTTCTTTTTAAACTCTAATAATTTCCCTGATTCAATTATTTGAAGAATATTATAATTTTTAGTATTAGAATTTATAAAATAACAAGATAAATCTAAATATTGGGATTCTGAATATCCTATAAATTTAAATATATTATTTGGTCCTATTCCTCTTTTTAAAATAAATATAACATAAGCTTCAGCAAATTTATCTCTTAGATAAAATGTCTCATAATTATTATTTCCTCTGAATTTTAAATTCACTAAATCTTTTTTATCAATTAAATTTAAATGATTTTGGAGGTTGTCACTAACAATAGGAATAAAACAACTAAAATAATTAATTGTCAAATTTTGAATTTTTATATTAAAAATATGTTCTTTAATTTCTGAATTTTTATTTTCAAATTTTTCTTCTATATATTTAAATAATTCATCGTAATTCATTTTATAATCTTGAAGATTTTCTTTAAAAGTTTCTAAACATAAATAATATATTATTGAGTAAAATTTATTTATATTTTGTAAAAATTTCAATATTTTTTCGTTGTAATTTAATAACATTTTTATCAAACCATAATAAGTAATAATTTTATAACAAATTAAAGATAATAAAATCCAAATGAAATCAATTCTCAAATTAGGATAATTTTCCATAATAACTTCTGAAAAAGTTTTATTATTTAAATTTATATCATTATTTTGTGAATAAGATTGACTGTTTAAAAACCATTTGTCTTTGATAGAATTAAAAAATAATAAATTTTGCAAAGTTTCAATTCTTATTTTAACTTTTAAAACTAAATGATTAAATTTTAAATTATCAAAATCATCTTGAAAATTTTTATAAATAAATAAATTAAATTTATAAGTCATATCTTTTTTTTGGAATTTAAAAGTATAATCCCCATGAAAATCAATTTTTTTTAGATAGAAAAAAATTTCAGAATAATCAAAATTATTTTTTAAAACATTTTTATAAGAAGTTATATGAAATAAATGAATAATATCATTAATAGAAAAATTAAAATAAATCATAAATTTCCATTTTGAAGTAGGAAAATAATTTCTGTTTTTTAAATCTTTTTTTTCAAAAATTTTTAATTCATTTTTTAAAGGATTAATTAATTCAATTACTGAATTTGTAGATATTTCATAATTTAAATAAAATTTTTCAGTTTCATTATTATATTCAAATACTGCATTATTAGAAGAAATTCTTAAATCATATAATGAATAATAGTTTAAAAAACTTTTACTTTTCCCATACTCAAATCTTTCCAAAGAATAAAATTTAAATTCAGTTTTTTTTTCTTTGAAAGATTTCATTTTTAAAAAAATAGAAAATAAAAATAAAACAAATAATTAAATAAAAAAATTAATAAATATTATTTAATTTAATGGAAGTGGCAATACCATATTTTTATAGTGAAAAAATATTAGTAGATATGTGTAAAAAAAATTCATATTATGCTTTTTGTAAGGAATTTAATCAAGAAAATGAAAATAAAGAAATTCCAGAAAAATTTAATTTTATTAAAAAATTTCCAAATTACTTTTCATTTATACAAAATATAGATAATATAGCTACAAAACAATTACAAGATAAATTAGTATATAAAAACTTTAATATAAATTTAGAAATAAGGAAAATTTTATTATACCACACATCACTTTATTTAGAAGAAATAGATAGAATTATGGTTGAAGAATGGTTTAAATTAAGATTGAATACAAAAATGCATTCTAGTATTTTTTTTCATTTAGTTGAAACAAATATGCCAAAATTAATTTGTGAATATGATAAAAATATTTTATATTGGACTATTTTATTTCATGATTCAGGAAAACATCTACAAATGAATCCTTATATTAAAGAAGATTATACTGGAATGCTTATAGATAGAACTCATCCTTTAAAAAGTGTTATTGTTTTTATTAATACCTTTTTAAAAAATAATTTTATTTTTTTTGAAAACGAAGAACAAAAAAAAGAATTTTTAAATATTTTTAAAAATTTCTGTGAAATAATATTTAATTCTTATTCTTATGAATATATTGCTTTTTTAGACAGAAATTACTATAATATGAGTTTGAATAAAATTAATGAAATGGATAAATTTATAATATTTTTAAAAGAAATGAAAAATAATAAATGGATATATGATATCTTTGTTTTAATATTATTCCATCAAAGTCTTCCAAATAATGATTATAATATGAATAAACCATTATTACCTGAAATATATATAAAAAAATATTTTGATAAAAGATTAATTGAATTAATGAGGATTATTATGGTTTATGATTCTTGTTCACATTCACTTTTTATAGGAGGAATATGGATTAAAGAAATAAACAAACATATTGATATTTTAAGGAAATTATTTAATTAAAAAATTTATTTAAATATTAATTTTTTATTTGAAATTGGGATTCTTCAAATTTGAGTTCTAAAGGATAATCCCAAATTTTTATTCTTCCATCTGCAGAAAATGTTAGTAAACAATTACCATAATTTAATATTCCATTAATCAAACCTTTATGTGTAAAATCATAAAAACAGATAACTTCATATTTTTCTTTATTTTTACAGTAAAATCTTATTTTATAATTTTCTTCATCTTCATCGCTTAAATATTCTCCTGTTATAAATATAATTTCATTTTTTATTTTTGTAACACAAATACAATAACATTTATAATCAATATTTTCAATTTTTAATTCTTGTGTTACTTTTTCTTGATTTTTATCAACACAAATAATAATAATATTTTTATAACCACAAATTACTTTAATTGAATCTTCTGTTTTTTCAAATATTTGTAAAGAATTTTCAAAAACTTCTTCATCACAAATTTTTTTTTTTTCAAAATCACTATTCCATAAATAAGTTCCAGTTTTTCCAGAAGCAAATAAAAATTTAAAATCTTGAATATAAAGAATAGTGTATATAGGGAATTGAATATCTTGATTTTTGTTTTCTTCAATTGTTAATTCTTGAATAACTGAATAATTTTGTTCAATATTAGTTATTTTAATGAAACCATCTAAAGAACAAGTATAAAGATTTTTATCACATAATATGATTCTTTGAATTCTATCATTATGAATCGGTTGGCTGTATTTTCTTTCTTTTATATAAATTAATTCTTTTTCAAAGGTAATTTTATTTTTATTTAAAGTAATTTTTTTCTTTTCTTTCCATAATTGAACATGACCAAATATTGAGCCTGTATAAAAACTTACTTGGTCAATTATATAAATTGAAGAAACTATAAATTCTTGTTCCATTTCTTTTTTATCAATTAATTTAAATGTTGTATCCCATATTGATAAAATTCCATCACACGAAGCAACAACAATATTTCCTGATTGAAAAATTCCAACAGCATAAATTTCTTCTTGATGAAATTTAATTTCATTTCTTTTATTTAATTTTTTTTTTATATTATCAATGTCTTTTAAAACTAAATTCAGTTTTTTTAAATCAGATTTTGAATTCTTATCTTCCATAACTCTTATTTATTCTTATAAATAACAAAATCCCTTTTCTAAAAAAAAAATTAAATATTTAAATAAAAATTAAAACAATTAAAAAAACCTTAATTCCAAATTTTAATGGTTTTATCAGCAGAACCTGAAATTAATCTTCCATCTTTTAATTGGCAAAGAGCAAAAACACTATTTTTATGCCCATTTATAACTTGAACACAAACATAATCTTTGATATCCCACAATCTAATAGTACAATCACAAGATCCAGAAGCTAATCTAGTATCTTTTAATTGTATCATAGAAATAATACCATCAGTATGACCAATTAAATTTTTAATTAATTTAATTTCATTTCCTTTCATTTCTGGATTATAATTGTAACATAATATTTTTATTGTCTTATCTATTGAAGCTGAAGCAAATTCTCCTTTTTTATTCTTTAATGCTACTACACTATGAACTTCATCTTTATGTCCTTTATATGTAATTAAACATTTATTTTTTTGTAAATCCCATATTTTTACCATTTTATCTGCAGATGCTGTTATCAATATATTTGGATATAATTCATCTAATGAAAATATTGTGTTTTCATGTCCTTTTAAGATTTTTATTATTTTTAAATTTGAATTGATTATTTTAATTGTTTCATCTCTTCCACAATATGCTATATTATTATTTGATAGTTTTTTCATACAATGAACAAATATTGCTTTTGAAAATATTGATTTTATTTTGTTATATTGAGTTTCTGGAATTTTTTCAGGACCATAAATTGGATATTTTTGCTCTATTTTTCCATTTGGATAATATGTACTCACATTATTATTATGTATTTCTTTTTGTTCACCTTCATTAACATTAATATGATAATCATTAACATCCCATTCAATTATTTGATCATCTCTTCCTCCTGATAATAATTTATTTTCATGTATATTTAATAAAGAAAAAATATAATCAGTATGACCTTTCATCGTTGATATACATTTATACTTTTTTTCTTCTTCATCTAATGATAATACATTCCATATTTTAATAAATTGATCTTGAGAGCCTGAAGCTAAGAAACCTGAATCTATTTGAGTTAAACATGTTACTGTGTTTAAATGACCTTCTAATACTCCTAAACATAACATATTATAGTGAACAAAATTAAATTTATAATTTAAATGATTTTGATTTGAAAATTCATTTATTATTTTATCTATTTTTTCTAAATTTGATAAGTCTTCTGGGATAAATGTTATTCCTTTGAAATCTTTTTTTATTTTTTTAATTAATTTATATCTATTTACACTTATTTCTTTATTTTCTTTTGTATCATTATAATAAATTTTATATATATTTAATAGAGTATCAAACATAGAATCAATATTATTTAAACTTTCTGAATATTGTTTTCTATAATTATCATTCAATTCATTTAATTTTTTAGTTAAATTTTCTATGATTTCTAATTTTTTATTATTTTCAATATCTGCAAAAGACTTAAATTCATTTTTAATATTAAATATTTCTTTTTCAAACTGATCATAAGTATCAAAAGTAAAATTAGGTCTTCTAACAATTCTTTTTCTAAAATATTCTTCTAATGAAACAATATTATGGCCATCTTTTTCATCATGTCTATTTTCATTAATACATTTTTGGCAAAATTCAATTTTACATTTTTTACAATAAGAAATTGCTTTATTTCCAAAATGAGCATTACAAGTAATTTCATTATTATCATCTTTATATTTTGAGAAATTATAAGAAAAAAAATTATTTAATTCTTTATATGAATATTCTATATTTCCTTTATTACAAGTACAAGGGATTGTAACATTATTTTTATTTTCTAAACATGATAATTCATCTATTAAAAGAAGACGACTTATACATGTATAACATATTATGTGTCTGCATGAAAATACTTGAAATGAGTTATATTGAACATTTATTTTGCATATATAACATTGTCCATATGATACTTTAGATATATCTCCATCTTTTTTTTCTTCTTCAACTTTTTCTGGTTCTTCGTGAATATTTTCATCTGACATTTATTTAAATATTATTTATGGTTTTATTTATTTTTTTTTATTGAAATTTTTCTATGTGAAACTTTTTTATAATGGATAAATAAAGACTTTCACTATGTTGTTTTCTCATAGGAAAAAAATAAAGAAAGAAAAGAATTTTGATATTATCTTTTTATTCATATAATGACATTAAAAATTCCAATTTTTATTCTTATAATAAATTCTATGGCACAAAAAAAACAATTCAATAATTTCACAAAAAAAAGAAATAACCATATATTTAGTGAAAAATAAAATAGATAATATATTTATTTAAAGAAAAAATAAATAAGATAAATTCTAGGAAAAAAATACAATCAAAAAGATAATAAATATATATCAAAACCGAAAAATAAAATATAATAAAAATATTTTTAATATTAAATTGTAGTAATAAATAATATTCTAAATTTAATGTGTGATTAATTAATTAAATTTGAAATTTATAAGTGAGTATATAAATAATAGAGTGTTTCAAACAAGAAAAAATCAATTTTTAATCACAATATATTTTTAAACACAATCACAAGAAATATTTCACCAGAGAAAATATTCTTAGGTGATATTTTTATTATTTTTCATATATAAAAAAGAAGAAAATTCAAATGAAAAAATTTCCTTTTATTAAGAATATATAATTCCTTTAATATTTATAATAAAGATATTAATAAATGATTTAGATGAATTAAATATTTTAATAATAATAAAAAAAGACTAGATAAATTAGTATATGCTTAATAAACTTATATACAATAAATGTGATATATAATAATTCATGGATAAAATATATTCTAAATGCTCCTAAAAAAATTATTTTTCCTTGGATTTGGAGATTTATATTCTTATAATCGAGTGAAAATAACAAAAAATAACAAAATAAAATTAATATTATTTAGATATAATAAATAATAATTATGATATTGATTATTATAATGATATTTATAAAAAACTTAAAAAAAGAAATTATAAAGAATATAATTGATAGAATTGAAATGATTTTAAATTAATTGTTTCTAATTCTCAATTAAAATTTATAAGCTGTTAATGTTAATCCTAAAAATAATTGTTTTATATTCTTCTTTAAAAAAGTTATTAGAAATAATTCGGATTATTATTTCTATTCATATTTATTTTACTTATATTTAAAATTACAAATGATTATAATTGTAAAAAAATTTAAATTTATTATATAATATTTAAAAATATTTTTCAGGATTTAATAAATTATGATAAAAACTACTTTATAAAAAACCATATTAATAAAGACAAATATATAAACTATAAATCATATTAATTATCCAATTTACTAAAATTTAAAATTTTTTTCTTGATTTTCCTTGCTCAAATTCTTTATTAATTTTTTTACCAACTTTCCCATTTAAAGGAGTAAATTTATTACTATTTACAGTTTGATTGCTTTTATAATTAGATAATTCTCTTAGTTTATTAGCACTTCTTTTTTTATTACTATTATTATTTTTCCCTATACTTTTCGAATTAGAACCATTAAAATTATGAATATTATTGGTTAAATTTGAATGAGTCTTTAAAAAACCTTTAGATTTATTTTGAGAAGGATTAGAAATATAACTTGTTTCATTACTAGATTCATTTTCTTCATTATTATTTTTAAATTGAACTTCAGGAGTATTTTTCTTATAATTAACTAAATTTTGTTTACTTTGGGGATTAGGCTGAAAAACAAAATTCATATTTTTAACAGAATTTCTAGAAGAAGTGCTTATTTTTTTAAAATTTTCATTTTCATTATTATTCAATTTAAGAAATAAATCACTATTAATTACATTATTATTTTTATTCTTAATTTTATAACTAAAAATTTTTTTAACATTTGGAAAGAAAATAAAGGAAGTTAACAAAGCTTTAAATTGATTAATTTTATCACATTTTTCATATTCATCAACAAGAGTTAAAGGTATTTGTCCTTTTTCACTTCTAGTTATCCAAGGATGTTTTAAAGCTTTAAAAGTACTATATCTAAAGAAAGGTTCAAATTTACATAATTTTAAAAATAAATTTCGAGCTAATAAAGGAAAATAAGAAGGAAAATCAAATTTTTCTTTATTTAATTTTAAAGAATGTAATTCTTTAATATATTCATCATGAGTCATTTTCTTTTTATATATAGGATGTTTACCTCCAGAAACTAATACATACAATATAATACCTATAGAAAATAAATCTACTAAATAATCATATTTTCTTTTTTCTATTATTTCAGGAGCCATATATAATGTGGTCCCACAAGTTCCTTGAATTAATTTTTCTAATAAATTATTATCTAAATGATAGGCTAAACCAAAATCGCATAATATTATAGAATCTAAATTATTTTTTTTTTTAAACATTATATTTTCAGGTTTTAAATCTCTATGAATAATATTATTTTGATGGAGAAATTCAACAGCTTCTAAAATTCCTTTTATTATAATAGAACATTCAGAATCTTTAAATAAATAATCTTCTTTTTTATTATTATATCTTCTTATAATTAAATCTTTTAAAGAACCTCCTTCAATTAATTCCATGAAAATAAAAAAATATTTAGGAGTATCTAAAACTTCATAAACATTTAAGATTCTTGGATTAGATAGTTTTTTTAATATATTAACTTCATTATTTAATATTTTCAAATCGAAAATATTATTTTCAGTTTTATCTACAATTTTAATTGCTAATTTTTGTTCAGTTTCTAAATCAATTACACTAATAACTAAACCAAAAGAACCAGCACCAATAATTTCTAATGGATAAAAAGCTTCTATAAATAATATTGAGTATCCATTTGGATATTCAAGTTTTAAATTCTTGAAATTTATATTAAATGGATTTTTGTTTAATTTTTCAAAATTTATTGTTTCTTTATAGTTTTTTTTATTTAATATTTGAGATGTTTTTATACTGTCTCTTCTCAAAAATAATAAATAATTTTGATCTTTTAAATTTTTTTCATATATAAATTTATCAATTGATATTTTTGGAATTGAACGGTTTTTTGAAAGTGTATCTGGAATGTCTATTATATCTAATACATTATCTGTTCTGTATGTAATTGTTGTTTTTTTGAATTTACTTCTTTTTGATTGAATTTCCATTTTTTTAAAATTTCTATTTTTTAAATTTTATTTTTTGATATATTTTTTTATACAGTTTTATATTTTTTTATTGTTTTTATTTTACTTATAATAAAAAAGAAAAATTAATTCTTTTAGAATTATTTTTCAACTTTGTTTTTATTTTTCAAACTAATTTTAATAATTTTCAAAATTTATTTCACCCAAAAAAAGTGTCATAATCATATCCTAACATAATATTAAAACTATTTTCATATTATCCTTTAAGAACACTAAGATAATCAAATTCTATTAAAAATTGTTTTAATTTCATTCCTTTAAAATTAAGTAAATTTAGGATTAACAGTAATTTCAATATTATATGACGTTAATCTTTTAAAAAAATAAAACTAATATTTTGACATCAATTGCACAATATCAAAATTGAAAAAATTAAATAATTCATTTTGAGTTAATAACCTAAAAATTTATTTATCTTTTTTATTATCTTATAATTTCTTTTATAAATTATATTATTGTTCCAATCTTCAATGTCAATTTCTCCTTGACCTAAAAGAAAATATATTAATCTTCTTTTAAAATATTTTTATGTATTTAATCCTTGTAGAATCTGAGAATAATTTTAGTCTTCATTTTAATTTAGGTGAACACTTCTATTTTGGATTAGAAAATATCTCTTTTGTAATAAATTATTCATTTTTATGTTTTTGTCTTCGATTTATTTCTCAACTTTTTTTCTTCGATTTTTGTTCTTTGAAAATGTTTCACAGTATTTTTTCCTGGGTTCTATATAATTTTTTTTTAAAATGAAATTTATTTTATTTTATTTATTTTTATTTATATTTATTATCTATTTAATTATTTATTATGTTTTATTTATTTGAATTTTAATGATTTATTAGTTAATTTTTACTTTTTTAATCTTCTTCAATATTCCAATTTTCTTCTTTTCCTTCAGAATTTGTAATTTTTAATTGAGATAATTTTTTCTTATTATCTTCTATATCATTATTATTATTATTTTTCTTGTTTTTATTTTCATTATTTTCATTTTTACTTCGAATATCATCACTTACATCACTTCTATTAGAAAAAGGAAATTTTTCAGAAGTTGTATTATCTTTTGAAATATCTCTAAAAATTTCAGCTACATTTTGATCTTCCGTATTCCCACTCATTTCTTCATTTTTATTTTTTTCAATTGTCTTAAATTTTTTTTTTGAATTATTGTTCTTCATAGTTTTAATATTAGTATTATCTTTACTTAAATCTTTTTTATTATTATTTATTTTATTTTTATTAGTTGATTGTATAGTAATTTTATTTTGTGATTTAGGTCTTATTTTATAAGAAGCACTATTAGCTCTTTTTTTTTCTCCTTTAAATTTATATAAATTATCTTTTTTAATTTGTTGTTGAAATTCAAAAAATTCTTTAACACTCATATTTCTTCTATTATTAATTTCATTTTCAAGTGTTTTTTTTTCAAAAGGAAAAGTTAAACCAATATAATTAAAAAATTCTTCTATTTTATTAACATTTAAATTATCTAAATCTTCTTGATTAATATTTCTATTTTTTTCAGTAAATCTTGACATAATATTTAAAAATAAAAAACTAGTTTTAAAGTCTTTAAAAGTAATACCTAAAGAATTATTATTATTATCTTTATTATTATTATTCTTTCTTAATAATCTTTTAAAAATAAAATTCATTTGTTCAGAAGAAATTAGAATATTTAAAATACAAAAATTAAGTAAAAATTCTTTAAATTCATTTAAATATAATATATCATTATTTTCAGCCATACTTAAAGTTTTTTTTCCTAAATTATGATACATATCAAATAAATATTTTAAATGTTCTTCATATTTTTTTATTGTATTTCCTATTTCATTATTTCCATTTGATAATTCTTCAAGTTTATTTAATAAATTTTTATCAAATTCAATATAATCTTTATCTTCTTCCAAATAATTTTTACTTATTGTTGGTAATTTTTGATTGGATGGTTTTTTTTCTAATTTTTGCTTTATTAATTTTTCTTTTTGAGTTTTTAATTTTTTAAATTGTTCTGATAATTTTTTATTTTGCTCATTAAAAAATTTTTTCTTTTCTTCTTCTTGTTTTATTTTCAATTCTTTTTCTTTTTCTTTCTCTTTATTCATTTTTTCTAATTTTTCTTCTTCTTTTATTTTCTTCTTTTTATTTATTTCTTCTAATATTTTCTTATTTCTTTTCTTTGATTCAATTATCATTTCATGAAAAGCTTTTTTTTTCTCATTTTCTTCTTTTTCTTTTTCTTCAATTTGTTTCATTTTTTTTTCTTCTTTTGCTTTTTTATACAATTCAACTTTTTCTTTAATTTCTTTATCTCTTTTTTTTCTCATTTCTTCTTTTTTAATATTATTTTTCCTTTCATTCTCCTCATTTTCTATTTTTTCTCTCATAAAATTAGTAATTATTACATTACCTTTTTTATCTTTTCCTTTTAGTAATTTTTTCATAATATCTTCAACACAATCAGCAACCTCAATTCCAATTTTTTCATATTCTTTAGGCAATTTAGAATAAGCAATCATAACTCCATTACTCCAATTTTTAACATTTCCTAATTCAATATTAATATCATAAACTTTTTTAATTTTAATATAATTTTCTAAAAAACCATTTTCTAATATTTTACTGAATATTTCATTTAATATTTCATAACATATTCTATAACTTTCAGTAATATGATTTAAAAAAGTTTTAGGAATTTTTGATTTAAATATTATATCTGTTTTTGATACTATTTTACATCCTGGAGGAAGCAAAACTTTTATTTCTCCTGTTTTTTTATCTAAATTATCTCTTAGGAAAGATAATATTTTATTATATTTATTTGATATTATATCATTTGGTTTTCCATTTAAATTATCAATTATTAATTCTAAAAATTTATAGTAACATTCACTTATTGTATAATTGTATCTTCTTTTAGACATTATGAAATATGATATGTAAACTAATAAATTTTTAAATTGATTTTGATTAAATTCATTTAAATTTTGATTAAAACAATTTCTTACACAAAGAGATAATTCATCTAATGTTATATCATTATTATTTAGTTTTTTATCTCTAAAATATCTTAATATTGAAGCTTTTGTAATTAAATTATTTTCATTTGATAATATTTTAATTAAGTTTTTTATTTTTAATTTATATTTTTGATTTATTGCTTCTATGGCTTTTTGTTCTCTAGGTTCTTCTTCGTTTAAATTTATAATAAATTTATATTGATTAAAATCTAATAAAGTATTTAATTTCATTCTACTTGGAGGTCTTATTAATGATAAATTATGTGGTTTTTCTCTTATTATTGAACCTTCATCTTGTATTAATGTATTATTATTTGATATATCTAATATTGAATTTATTCTATTTGGATCTCCTATTCCCATTGCTAAACTTTTTTTTGCTATTTGTTTTTCTAAATTATTTTTTATTTTTTCCTCTTTTATTTTCTTCCTTTCTATTTCTTCTCTTTTTTTTTTTAATTTTTCATCTTTTTCTATTTTTATTTTCTGTAAAACTTTAGTAACACTATCTTGAATACTTTTATTTAAATCATTAACATCTATTTTTTTATGTTCAACAACATTTACTTTATAATCTTTTTTATTATTAATTATTCTAATTTCTTTAGAATATTTTTCTTCAAGTCTTAAAATAATTTCATCATGATCATTATAAAACCATAATAAACCTAATAAAGCATTTGAATGTTTCTCTTTTATTCTTCTATATTCTTCGACGGCCCAAACAATAGTATCATGAACATTGGCATTAACATTACCAAAAGATTCCAACATTATATCATATGGAGCTTCTAATATTGCATTATCATAAATATTTTTTTTAATATTCATTATATATAAACTTAATATTTCTCTTATATATTCTGAAAATTTTTTTTGTACTTTTTCATATATTTTATTGTCTTTTTTTAATATTCCTATTGAAAAAATGATATCTAAAAGCATATTAGAACATTTACCAAACAATAAATTATTTAAAGAAACATTTAAAGAAAAATTTACTATTTTTTCAGCATCTTCTGGTTTTAATCTTGGATGACCTAATATAATTGCTAAAAAATTAAAATCACATATATCATAATTTTTAGTATTATTTAAATGTTTTAAATAGGGAGTAATTAAAATATCTATTGGAACAGTTTGATTCATTAAATAAAAATTAGAAAAATTTTCTTCAAAAAATTCCCTTTTTGGAAGTTCATCATATTCTTCTATAAATAAAAATACTAATATTTTATATAATAAAGGTCCATTTTCTTTTTTTTCTTTAGCAAATTTTTCCATTAAATAAAATAAATGAGATATTGATATCATATCTTTTAAAACTAATTCTTGATTATTAAAAGTATTTCTTATTGATTCTTTAAATAATTTTAATGTGGAATTTTTCATTTCTTCATTAAAATAATCTGAATTATATAACCATAAATTTGTTAATATATTTAGTTTTAATGGAAGATCAATGTATGTTTCTTCTATACAATAATTATAAATTCTATCTATGAATGTTGTTTTAAATGTTTCATCAGAGTTCTGAGAAAGAATTGGTATTATATTAAACACAAAATTACTTATTTCTTTTTTTGTAAAAACACTCATTTTTAAATTAAATGTTTATTTAAATAAATATTATTAAAGTAAATTTAGATAATAAAAAGTTATTTGAAATAATTCGTTTTTTTAAGGTTTAAATTAAAATTTTTGGGAAAATTATAAAAATAAAAAATATTATATTCAGTAAATTATTTTTATACAAAAGAATATTCATTGATTGAGCTATTTCTCCATTTCTATTTCTGATTAAATTATATATAATCTGAATTATCTCTAGAAAAAATATTGATAATTTTATTAATATCTTTCATATCAGCTCCTATTTATTAAAATCATTTTGATTCATTATTTGATTCATTTTATTAAATTAAAGGATTGATTATTTGAAATATTTGACAAAAGAATTCATTAATTTTACATAACAATAAATTAATATTATTTTAAACCTTCATTTCAGTTCAAATTATTATTCATATTAATATTTATATTATTTTCTTTTTCAAATTTAAATTGAATTTTGTTTGATTAAAACCTACTTATTATCTTCAAATTTTTTATCAGCATTATCCTTTTTTTATTCTTTTCTTTTTTTATTTTCCTTTAATAGACATAAAAATATTCTAAAAAAATAAAAAATTAAAAAAATAACTTAAAAAAGAAATGGAAAACGAAGGAAATGAAAATAATCAAAATCCAAATTCAAACACAAATCAAAATGAAAATGTAGAAAATCCAAACAATGAAAATTTATTAAACACAGAAAATCAAAAAGAAAAAGAATTTGAATTCAGTGAACCAATGAGAGAAAAAGTAACAAGAATATTTCACAATGAAAAAGTTGATAAATATTATAATGCTCAAAAACCAAATCTTTCTAACAATAAATTCAAAGATGAAATTTTTCTTCCTAATAATGACTCATTATTAAATAAAGGGATGAGAAATCAATTAGTTAATGAAATAAATATAAATGAAATTGAATGGAAAAGAATTTCCGATGTTTTTGCTTCTGAAAATTTTACTCTTTTTCCTTCTAAAAATGAAAATAATGAATTTGAATTTAATATAAATTCAATTGATAACATTGATGATAATTTAAATAAATTATACTCTAATTTTTATCATGCTATTTCACTTTTAACTTCATTTCCAAATTTAATTGCAAAAATATTTAAATCCAAAACAATTAATGAAGATGGTTTATATGAATTATATATTTATTATAATGGTGATTATCAAATTTTATTAATTGATGATTATTTTCCTTTTATAAGAAATACAAATAAATTATTATTTTCAAAACCTAAAAAAGAAGAAATTTGGTTATTATTATTAGAAAAAGCATATGCTAAAGTAAATGGAGGTTATGGAAGTTTATTTAATTGTGATATTAATTCAATATTAATATTATTCACTGGTTTTCCTTGTGAAAGATTAAATTTTTTTGATATTGATAATGATGATTTAGATAATATTATTAGAATAAATAAACAAAAAAATTTAGTTTTTGTTTATCCGAGTGAAGAAGGAGAAAAAAATGGTATTATTAAAAATAAATCTTATCAATTAATTGAAATTTTTGATATAGGTGGAAATGAAGAAAATTTAAAGTTAATTAAATTAAGGAATTTATTTGATTATCAAAGTTATAAAGGTGATTATTCACCAAGTTCTGATTTATTAAATGATGATATTAAAAAAGCAATTAATTATAATCCAGATGAAAAACATGTTATATATATGTCATTTGAGAATTTGAAAATTAATTTTTCAAAAATAACAATAATTCACACAATGTTTGATTGTAATATTAAATTAATAAAAATATCAAATAATAGAAATGATGATTATATAATTGGAACTCCTCAAGTATTTAATTTATATATACCTTCAAGCACAAAAGTTTCATTTTCTTTAATAATAAAAAATAATATATCCCAAAATGAAAATACGGAAAGAATTACTCCTTCAAATATATGTATATCAAAATATAATCCTGAAGAAAAAAAATTAGTTAATTTTGAAGGTTGTTTTAATTCAAGTGAAAATTGTGAATTTGCAAGAGAATTAGATGAAGGATATTATATAATTTGGACTTATTTATTAAAAGAAAAATGTTCTGAAATCCCAAATGAATATTATTTAAAAGTTTCATCAAATATATATTTTAAATTAAAACACCAAATTCAAGATAATAAATTTCATTTAATTAAAAAAATGGTTTATAATGCAATATTACAATATCAAGGTCAATATATGAAAGATGATGAAATTTATATGATGGATGATAATTATTATAATTATACTGGTTTTGGTTTAAAAATTATAATAAATCCTTTTGATGATTGTTATCAAAAATGGATATTTCAAAATAATATGAATAATATGTATCTTTTATATCCTTATTCTCAAATAAAACAATTTGAATTTATTGTAATCCCTAATAAAGGTTATTGTCTTCTTTTATCAATGAAAATAGATAATAATAAAAAATGTGAATTTAATATGAAATCATATTTTAAAACTTTAAAATATAAAAACCAAGAATTAGAAAATCCAAATAATTTCCAAGATTTTAATTTCTTAGAATATTGTTCAACAGAAATTAAAGATGAAGAAATAAATTTTTCTTATTATGATTATTTAACAGATGAAGGAATAAAAAAATCTCAAAATGAATTTAATCCAGATAAAATAATAATTGAACATTTAAATGGTAAATATCCAGAACAAATGAAATTATTAGAAGAATTAGAAATATTAAATCCAGAAAATGAAAGTAATTTACATTTTATAGAAAAATCAGATTTAGATGGAATTTATATTGGTCAAATAAATAAAAATGGAAAAAGAGAAGGAAGAGGATGTTTTATATCAAATAATGATACTCATTTTATAGGTTATTGGAAGAATAATTTAAAAGATTTAAAAGGGAAATTATATGATAAAGATTTTAAATTAATTTTAGAAGGTAATTTTGTTAAAGGAAAAATGAATGGTAAAGGAATGAAAATATTTGATAATGGAACTAAATATGAAGGGAATTTTGAAGATGATAAAATTAATGGTATGGGTATTTATTATTTTAAAAATGGAAGTTCCTGGGAAGGGAATTCTGTTAATGGAAATAAACATGGTATTGGGAAATTAACTGATAGTAATGGAAATGTTAAGGAAGTAGAATATAAAAATGATGTATTAGTCAATAATGATAATATTAATTATAATGAAAAACCAGAAGAAGAATAGGTTTTAAATAATTATTTTTGTCTTTAAACCTATTTGATGATTTTAAGGGATTTTTATATTTCTTTTTTTATTGTCATATATCATTAAATTAATTTTATTTTTTATTTTCAACTATTCAAAATAATTAAAGAATTTTTTTAAATAAATGATCAATTTAATTAATAATAAAAGAATGAAGAATATCTCCAAAAGAATTTTTATCTAGAAATTATGAAGCATATAATATAAATAGATATTTTTTAATATATTTTTTTAATTTAACATCCTAAATAATAGAAAACTTCATGGATTAATTTTTTATTTTTTAAAATATTCTTAATAGTTTTCGTTTTATTTCAATTGATTTTAAAGTCAATTGATTATTTAAAATTTATTTTTTAAATGGAATAAAATATTTATATCTAATAATTAAACAATTAATTATTTTTTTAATTTTAATGTATTGTATTTTATTTTATTTATATTTATTTCTAAAAACATAAAATTAACTTTATTATATATTCATATTTAAATTATATTAAAATATAATATTTAATTTCTTTTATTTATTTATGTTTCTTATTATTTGGAATTGGAATATTTCTATCATTTGAATGTTTTTTATTTAAATATTTTGTTTCCTGATAATCTCTATCTCTTCTATTATCATTTATTTTAATTTTATCTTTAGAATTATTACTAGTATAATTATTGTTATTATGATTAGAATTATGATTATTATTATTTAGAGATTCTTTTTCTTTTACATTATCTTTTTCTTTTATAATTTCTTTATCTTTATCATTTTTAATATTTATTTTATTATCTTTTTCCTTTTCCTTTTCTTTTTCTTTATCGTGATTGTTAATATTTTGATTTTCATTTTTTTCATCTTTTTTTTCTTTTTCTTTATTATCTTTTTCATCTTTATGATTTTGAGGAATTGAAATAACTTGTTTTTGTCCTTCAGATAAACTAATAGTTTCCTTAGGTAAAATTTTAACATTAGGAATTTGAGGTTTAAAAACAAATTTAGAGTTATCATCTTTACTTTTATATTGATTATATAAATTTTCACAAATTAATAAAACTTTATTTCTCCCATCAACATTTAATTTACATAAATCATTCTGACTTAATAATCTTAAAAATTTCCATGAAAAAGAAGAATCCCTATTTATTATTTTTTCATTTTCTGATAATTCATTTTCTATATCTGCATCATCTAAAACAGAATTTAAATAAGTTCCAATAAATGGAACTTCTGAATTAAGATCATCTATTTTAAAATTTACTTTTATATTTTTTAGATCTTTTAAATTTGTTTTAAATTCTTTATCAAAATTGAATGCATTCATATTTGAATTTTCTATTTTTAATTTTGGAGTATTATTTTTATTTTCTTCTTTTACATTTTCATTAATATCATTGTTAATATTATTATTAATATTATTATTATTATTTATTATGTTTAATAAATTTTCATCTGGCTCTTTTTCATAAGGAGGACAATTTTTTTCTTTCCAATTTTCCCAAATTATTTCATCTTTCATAATATTTACATTTTTATTTTTTGCTTTTGATAGAATTTTAATACATCTATCAATGTCTCTTTTAATAATATCAATAATTTGATTGTTAAAAACAAAAAATTTTTTTTGAATTTGTGAAATAGGTCTTAAAAAAGAATTATAAACAATAATAATTTGAAGTAATATAATTCTTCTAAAAGAACTATCATTTAATTGTCTATTGAATAATTGTGGATTAGTTAAAAATTTAGGATATGATTGAATGTTAATTTTATTACCTTTTGGATTAATAGAAAGATCAATAGGATTATTTTCAAAGAATGAAATAACATAACTTACATTAGATAGGAAAATATTAAATTTTTCTAAATTATTACTTTTACTTTTTTCTTTATCTTCATCAATTGAAATTGAATTTTTATCATCTAAACTTTCTAATTCATCAGTATATTTTGATATATCATCTGAATTATCTAAAAATTGAAAAGAGTTTGCTTCTTTACTGAAAAGCTGTTAAAAATTTTTAAAAAAGTCTATTCTTACGTAAAGTGGATTTGTTAGAAATCTTTGTAAAATCCAAAATTGTTTATAAAAAGGAATATTAATCTCATTTTTATTATCTTTATTAATTTCATTTGTTTGAATTGCTAAAGACGAATTATTACTGTATAATCCTTTTAAATTAACTCCTGATTTTTCTGATAATTTGAATATTTCTGATAATAATAATTGAACTTTTCCTCTGAATTTTGTATCTAGACTTGATGATAATCTTTTTAAAAGTATATTTGTTATTTTTAATAAAGATAATTTTCTATCTTCAATTTGTTTTAAATTTCTTTCCTTTAAAAAATCAGATAAAACTTCAAAAATTTGTTCAATTCCATCTAATGGTATTGTTTCTATTACATCTTCTAAAATTGTTAATGATGATGAAAAAGGAATATATTCATTATTACATAACCATAAAATAAAATTTGTAAAAAAAAGTCCTAATTCTATATGATTTAAGTTATTTGATAAATATTTATTTAAATTTAATTGATATTGAATACGAATTTCTTTTACAAACTGATTTATTTGATTTTCTTTATTTTCTTTGTTTTTATTATCTATGATATTATTTAATTTTTGAGAGATTTGATTTTTTGCTTCTTCAATTTTTGGATTTTTAAAAATTTCTGATATTAATTCTTTAAATTGAGTTTCCATTATTCAAATGAAATAAAATTTAATTTATATTCAATTAAAAATATATATTATAATTTTTATAGTTATAAATTATTTTAAAAAAATCTAAAATTTCTTTAATCTATTTTTTATGTAAAATTTTGAATGTATTTTATAAATCCCAAGGAATTTTTTTCATCGATTCAATTTGATGAAATAAAAAAATAAATAATTTGTCTAAATTATTATAAATTTTATAATATTTAATTGATTGACAATTAATAATAAATAATAAATAAATTAAAATTTGTTTAAAAAATGGGTAAATCAAATTTTTTAAAGAATAATTTAATTCAAAGTATTGAATAAAATATTAAATTAAAACATATATAATATAAAATAATCTTCTTTGAAAAAAATGATTTGTAGATTATATAAATGAAAAAGATTGAAAAATAAAGAATAATTTATGAATAACAGATTGATATAGAAATAATATCAAAAATTATTTTCAAAAAGAATAACAAATAAACAATTAATAAATAAAATTTTTTTTTCTGTAAAGGATTTTTAGTTTTTTAATTTTTTTAAAGGTTTGTTTAAATAAAATTAATATAAGATTTGAAGTGTGAAAGAACTTCTAGATAAAAAGAATTGTTTTCTTTGAATTTCTTTTAAAAGAGACATTTATTTAATTCATTAAATTAATTTTTAAAAATAAAAAACAAAGAGTTATTAAAAATATATAAATTAATAAAATTTTCTTATTTTTAATCAACATATAAAAAAATATATTTAATTAATAAAATAAATAAAAAAACTTTACATTAATTTATTTATTTATATTTTTTTTATAATTACTAGAACTTTGACTATATTTTCCATCATTAGTTAATCCTTTAGTTATATAACCATAATAATCTTTAGTTTTGAAATTATTAGTATTATTATTCTTATTAGAATTATAACCAGTATTTTTATTAATATTATTACTTTGACTTCTATTACCACTGAAAATAACTCTTTTTCTACTTTCTGAAGTACTTGGTTTAGAATTATATTGAATTTGTTTAATTTGTGGAAGAGAAAAACCTTTTTTAGGGATTAACGTATTTTTCATATTTGGAGACATATAATTCGGTCCAACCAAACCAATTTGAACATAATTAACTCTTTTTAATCCTTTATCTTGCATTCCTTTAACATTACTATTATTATTATTCATTTTTTGAGAAAAAAAATCATTTGGGTATATACTATTAAATAATTCTTCTTCTTGATAATCATCTCCCATTTGCAAATCCATTAATATCATTTCTCTTTCTTCATTTGTTATTTCTTTTCCATCTAATTTAATTAAATTAGAAAATATTTTTATCATATTATTTCTATAATTTAAATTTTTTGTCACTGGATTATTTAAAATTGAGAAATCTTTTAAATTTTCTAAACAATTTAATCTTTCTAAAGAAGAAATATCTTGTATTTTATTATTTTCAAAAGATAAAGTTTGAACAGTAACAAATTTTGAAAAACCATTTATATTTTTTAAATAATTATTGTCGCATAAAAAAATTTGTAAAGAAGGTAAAATTCCAATATTAATTTTTTCTATATTTCTGATTTTATTAAAAGAAACATCTAAAAAAGTTAATGAGTTCATTTTATTGATTGATTCAATTTTTGAAATTGAATTTTCTCTTAAAACTAAAATTTTTAAATTTTTCAAAAATTGAATTCCATTTAAATTAACTAATTGATTACTAGAAATTTCTAAAGATTCTAAATTAACTAAACCAAAAATTCCTTTTCCATTAATAATTTTTTCTTTTTTAGGAACAATATCAGTAAATAAATTAAAATTTAAATTTAATTCAATTAAACTTGGAAGATAACCAAAAATATTAAAAGTTTTAAATATATTTCTAGATAAGTTTAATTTCATTAATTTAGGATAATTATCATTTGAAAACAAATCAATTTCATCTTTTAATTTTAAAGAAGATAAATCTAACTCAATTAAATTTTTAGAATTAAAACCTACTCCTAATCTTTTTTCTAATAATTCAGGAGTTAATTTTCCAGTAAAATATTCTTTAGCTTTTAATCTTTCTGAAGAATCGACGTTAATTCTATTAAAATTCTTTAATTTTAAACAATAATAAATCATAGTTATTCTAATATCTCGATTCATTCTACAAACTTCATTTCCAGATATATCTATAATTTCTAAATTCTTTAATTTACCTAATTGTTTACATTCTTTAAAATTATTTATAAAATTTCCAGCACTATATAATTGCATTAATTTTTGTAATTGAAGAATTTGTGATATACTTTGTATTAAATTATTTTCTATATTTAACCATTCTAAATTTTGAGCTTGGGATATTCCTATTAAACTTGATAATTTATTATTAC
The DNA here is from genome assembly GCA_023807065.1 of Isotricha intestinalis. Lineage (NCBI taxonomy): Eukaryota > Ciliophora > Litostomatea > Vestibuliferida > Isotrichidae > Isotricha > Isotricha intestinalis. The sequence continues at coordinate 66,220 of JAJJLU010003489.1, forward strand.
TTATGTCTAACTTTTTAATGTTTTTAGGTAAATTTTCAATTTTTTGAATTTTGTTGTTTTGAATATATAATTCAATTATATTTGTAAATTGTTCTAAATTTTTTATTTTAGAGATTTTATTTAAATTAATATATAATACTTGAGTGTCTTTTTTTCCTTCTATTATTGGTATTAATGTTAATTTTCTTTTAGATAATATTATTGTTTTATAACCACTTTCTTTATGTATTTTTTCCCTGAAATATGGGTTATTTGAAAATGAATGATATTTATCACTAAAACAATAACAATCATAAATATAATCAAAATTTTTATTTTCAGTATTTACTTTATTTGACTCTGAATTATATGAAATTGTTGAAATTTGATTTTCATTTTTTTTTATAATTTCTTCATAAGTATTAATTATATTTTGTTTTATAGTTTCATTAATTTCATTTTGAGAAGGATTTTCTAGAAAATTTTGAAAACATTTATCAATGGGATTTCCATAAAAATAAAAATTTGATAAATAATTACAGGAATCCAGTATTTTAATTATATTTGAAAAATCACTGATATTATTAAATGAAATATCTACTTTATTAATTTTATTTTGAAGTCCTTTTGGTTCATAAGTTAAATATTTTAAATTATTATGTTGTAAATATATTCTTCTTAAATTTGGGAAATTTTCACATAAAAAACCAATATTAATTGATTCAATGTTATTTTTAGAAAAATTAATTTCTTCTAAATTTGTTCTAAATTTTTCAATTACTTCATCAATTGCTCCTTCTTCTTTTATTTTTTTTACTAAATCAATTATATCTACTGTTTTATATTTACAATTATATAAATTTAAAGATTTCATTTCATTATATTTTAATTTTTCTTTTTCATTCATAAAACAATTTTTAAAATTTTTAGGAAAATTAAATTTAGAAATTTCACTTATTTTTTCATTAATTTTATCAACATCTTCAATAAATTCTTTGTGATTTTGATATTTAAAGCAATTACTAAAAAACTCTAAAATAGAATTTTTAGTAAAAAATAACATATTATTATCTAATTCATTAAATTCTCCAAATTTACTAATAGAATATTTATTAATTAAGTCTTTATTACAAAAATGTTGAGGAAATTTATAAGAAAATAAATCTCTCAAACAATTATTAAGTAAATTTTCATAATCATTTGGAATTTCAATTTTTTGAGTATAAGAAGAAATAATAGGATCATTTAATAAAATATCATCTGTATTTTTAATATAATCATATTCAATTAAATATTCTGGTTCTGCAATTCCACTCATTTTATAATTATAAAATGATATATTATTATTTAAAATTATTTTTGAAATTCCTTTATTTGTTCTTATGCTTTTTAATGAATTTATTATATCATTTATATCTTTAAAATCAAAGTTTCTTTTTTGTTCTTCTATTATTGATTCAAAATTCATGCATTTACAAATTATACAAAATTTTGTGTTTTTATCTTCTTTATTATTAATTTCTAATTGATCTATATATGAGAAATTATCTGTTATATAAATTTCTTTTTCTTCTTCAGGTTGTTCAAAAAAAAAATAAAATAAACTTCTATAATCTCTTTTATCTTTAGGTAATATTAAAAAATAGAAATCAAAATATTTTTTTTCATCACCAAATTTATTATTTGAATCAAGTAAATTATCATAAATAGATTCAAATAATATTTTAGATTTTTTATTAGTGATTTTTAATATTTTTTTAAATTCAATTCTTTCTAAATTATTATTGATATAAAAATCTTTTGAAATCCTCATATTCATTAAATCAATACAAGTTTTAACCCATTTATAACCAATATTTCCAGGTTCAATTTTAAAATTAGAATTTGATTCTAATTCATAGAAATTTAAAACTATACTTATATCATTTATTTCAGAAATATAATTTTTAATTGTATTAAATCTTTTATTTATCACTTCTATTATTTTTAAACATTTTTGCTTTTTATCTTCTAATTCATTTATTTCTTTATATATTTCTTCAATTGATGCATTATTTATTGAATTTAAATTTTCTTTTTCATATTTTGCAAAAATCAGCATTTCTTTTTTTTGACTGAAATAATTAGCTTGTTGTAATTTCATATTATTTAAAAATAATTTATGTGTTTTCATTATTTGAAATATCATTTTAGTTATTTTGTGATTTTGTCTTATTTTATTTTTACAAAATAAATTTTTTTTAATAAATAAACTTTCAACTTCTTTTCTTTCTTCAGGAGAAATTATCATTTGGTCTAAAATTTCAATGTAAGGAAAAATATGAATTAATAAAGAACGATAATTACTATATTGGCAAATAGGATTTTCACCATAATTAATATCACTTAAATATAATCTTTTTAATTTAGTCAATTTTTCTATAGAATAAATATCTTTTAAATCAATTATAAAATTTCCTGAAATATTTAAAAATTTAATTTTTTTATATCTAGCAATATCATCCGGAATTTTTTCGATTAAATTATTTGCAATCCAAAAGTTTTCTATATTTTCAGGTAAATTTTCAATTTTTTTAATTTTATTTTCACAAATCCAAAATTTTTTTAATTTTTTTAATTCTGAAAGAGTACTTTCAATTTTTTCAATATAATTATAATTTAAATGTAATTCTTCTAAATTAGTTAATAATTCAATATTTCTCATATTTGTAATTTGATTTTCATTTAAACATAAAAATTTCATTGCTTGTTTATTAGGAATATTAAATATTAAATTTTCAATATTTGAAATTGATTCATTTAATAAAGTTAATGAAGTCATTTTTACAAAAATATTTAAATCTGATAATTTATGAAATTCATGAAAATCTCCTAAAACAAATTCTACAAATTCTTTTTCTTCATCTTTTAATATTTTATATGAAGGAATTGAGGAATTATTTTTTATTCCTGTTTTTTTTTTTGTTTTATTTTTTTTTGTTTTTTTTATTACAGGTTGTTGGATTATTTCTGTTATTTCATCATCTTCATTATCATCCATTTGAGTTGTGTTTGAATTTAGTGTCCCTGATATTATATTATTTCTTTTCATTTTTTTTAGGTTTTAAAATTTAAATAATTATATTTTTTATTATTTAATGAATAATTTAGTGGAATTTATTATTGAAAATGAAGAATTTAATATTTTAAATAATGAAATGACTTTGTTTCATAAAGATGATAATGATAAAATCATTAAATGTTATAAAAGTTTTGATAATATTAATTCAATTATTGGGGAGAATTTAAATATTGTTAAAATTTCAAAACAATTCTGGTTAAATTTTAAAAATTTAAATCACATAAATTTATCTCATAATAAAATATTCAAATTTTCTAAAAATTTTTTTGATTTATCAAATTTATTAAAATTGAATGTAAATCATAATTCAATTATAAATATTCCAAGTAAAATATCTCAATTGGCATCATTGAAATATTTATCAATAAATAATAATAAAATAGAATTGATTCCAAATGCGTTAATCAAATTGACAAATTTGACATATTTAGATATTTCATATAATAAAATAGAAGATTTACCAATTGAATTAGGATTAATGAAATCTTTAATTACTTTAAAAATAATTGGAAACAAAATAGAAAAATTACCAACCACTTTATGTCAATTAACCAATTTAAAAGAAATAGAATTTGAATGGTTTAAATTTATAGATAAAAATAACATTCAATTTATATATAAAACATTTAGAGATTTATTTAATAATACTCAATTATATTGTACTTTTATTGAATTTATGAATAAAGTAAATAAAGATAAAGATGTTGATTATTCTTCAATATTATATTCATCAATAGATAATAATTACGTTGGTTTAATTAAAATATTATGTGAAAATTCAAATATATTTAATATATTTTTAGAAAAAAAATATAAAGATAAAAAACCGCCTTTATATTATTCATTAACAGAATCTAAAAATGAAGAAATAATAAACACAATATTTAATAACTTGAATATAAACATATTATCAAAAAACGAAAAATTTTCATATTTAACGAAATTAATTCGTTTAAAAAACATAAGATTAATAAAAAAAATATTAGATAAAATAGAAGATGAAAATGATTTAGTAAATGATTCAGAGATGACACCATTTCATTATATTTTCTCTAATTTTAATTCAGAAATAGCAAAATCAAAAATAATCGGAAATTTATTTTTTTCAAAATGTTCAAATAATATACTAAATCACATAAGTAATGAAGGATGGGGAGCAATTCATGTAGCAATAAGAAGAGGAAGTTTATCATGTATAAAATGGATAATTAATATGAATGATAAAAATAAAAATAATAAAATATTTTTATTAAATTTAAAAGGAAAAGATAATTGGACTCCTTTACATTTATCTACTAATGCTAATAATATTGAAATAACTAAATTATTACTTGAAAATAATTGTGATGTTTTTAATAGAACAAATTCTAATAAAACTCCTAAAGATTTTTCCTATAAAAATCCTCCTAATGAAATTACTAAATTACTTTTTTTTCAAGAAGAAAAAATGTTAGATTTGAAATATAATAATAATGAAGAAAAATGTATTAATAAAAAAAAAATTATTAGTTATAATATTTCAAGAGCCAATATTAATTTCTATAAAGAAATTTTAATTAATAGAGATTCTTCTCTTTTTGAAATTTGTGATGCTATTAATAATTTAACTTTTGCTCTTTTAACTCCTTTAATTAAGAAATATTCAAATGAAGATTTTGCTAATTTTGTAGAAAAAACAATTTCTAGTTTTGATTTATCTTTAAATAATAAAAAAAATTATCTTTGTATATCTTCCTTTAGTAATTTAGCTATTTGTTTAAAAGCAATTCAAATTCAAAATATTTATTCTAAAATATTACAAAAAGAAAAAGTATGTGATATTATTAAAAATGATATGTTGAACTGTATTCAAATATTAAATCAATTTAATATTAATAATAATAATACAAATTCAGAAAAAAATAAAAAGAATAATTCAAGTAAAAGAAATAAAAAGAGAATAGTAAATATAATTAATTTGAAAAATTCAAAAAAATTAAATAAAAGTAATTCAAGTGAAGAATTTAATGATAGTTTAGATAATAATTCAAAAAAAGAAAATATAAATTTTGATATAAAAAATCAAAGAACAATTACAAATTTATCAAATGAAAGTTGTAATATATTAGATTCTTCAGCATCAATATCTCAAGCTTCTATTGGTATGACTCAGTTAAATTTAAATAAAAATAAATAAATAAATTTACAAAATTTAATGTAAAATACAACACTATTATTTCTTAATTAAAATTCAGTTACTTCTAAATATTTCCTTTGATGCAACCAACCCATTCCTCCATTTCTTTTATTAAATTTAATAATAAAAACACAACCTAATTTATCAAAAATAATTAAATCTTTTTTTTCATTTAAATAAAATAAAATAATATCATTAACAAGTACATTTTCATCTTTATATTTAGCATAACTTTCTTGATATTTTCTCCCCATTTTATTTCTAATATATTTAAACAAAGATTTAATTTTAGAAGGTTTTTTTCTACCATAATTATAATAATCTTGATCATCATCTTCACTTGATTTAGCTTTAATATTTAAATATCTTCTTAATAAAGGATAAATATGAAAAGTTTTTTGATCACTTAATAAACACATAAATTTATCTTCTTGATCAAATTCAATTCCAATTATTTTAGCATTACTATAACCTCTCCATAAATATTTTCTAGCTTTGTAACTTAATAAAGAATATATATTTATTTTATCTCCTGAATTTGAAACTACTGCTAAAAATTTACATAATGGTGAAATACTTATATATTGTATTGAATCAAATTCACAACATAATGTATGTTGAGTGTATACAATTAAATTTTTTTTTTCTCTTTTTTTAATTCGAATTTTATATATTTTTATTATTTTATTATTCATATTTGAAACATGAGCTAATATTATTTTTTTATTTGTGGAATTTATTGATATAAAGCCTTCCTTTCCATTTATATCTGAAAATGAATATAATAATTTTAAATCCATTAAATAAAACATCAATATTTTATGAAATAAAACTATAAATATTATTTTTTGATGAATTATAATATTATATATTTTATCATTTGGATCATTTGAATTTAAAGTTAATTTTATTGAAGCTATTTTTTCCTTTTTAGATATATCATATAAAATTGCTTCATCATAAGGAAAAATTTCATTATTTTTTTTTCCAACTAATATACATATATTACTCCTATAATATGGATAACATATATCTATGTTTGAAAAGTCATCTCCTAAATTATCTGCAAATTCTTTAAAATTGGTTGTTTCAAAAAAATTAACCTTTCCTTTTTGAACTAATGTTAATATTGATTTATCTGCATTTATAAAACATTTTTCTATGTTTAACTCTTCATTTATTTCTATAAAATCTTCGAATATACTACTCATTTTTTTAAAAAAAATCAAAATTATATTATTTTATTGATAATTTTATAATATTTTTTAAGATGGTTTAAATTTTTTGTTTTGAAATTATAACACTCTTTAAAAATAAATAACCATTCAAAGATTTTTAAAATTTAAATAAACAATCAGAAAAATTTACATTTCCATTTATTTAGGGACAATTTTTTTATTTTTATGATGAAATTAATTTGATGGGAATATTATATAACAATTAAAATTTCACATTTAAAGAATCAAAACGTTAAAAAAATATATTAATAAATTAAAATAGATGATGAATATTGTTTTAATTATATTATATAAACTCATATTTATTTGAACATAAGAATAGTAAAAAAATTATTTATTCGCCTAATTAATAACAAAAAACCAAAAAATTCAATTTTTAAGTTAAAATTGAGGGTTATATTAATAAGGCAAATGTAATAAATTTATACATAAAATAACTTTAATATTATTATTAGTAAATAAATTATTTTTTGGATTTAGTATAATTTTGTACATTTATAGTGGACATATTTTACTTTTCTAATGCTTTTTAAAAATATTTTTTCATTTTTAAGATTATTTAATTCATTTTCAAATTTATAATTTTTTTGTTTGATTGATTAATTATTATCTGTGATTTATTTTTTCTTTGAAAAACTATGGGTCATTTCTATGAAAAAATGTTTTTTTAAAATTTATAGAAATATGATAATCAATAGTAGAAGATTTTTTGATAAAATAGAATATCTTTTTAAATTTCATATAATCTTTTATTAATATATTGTTGAATAGTTTAATTTGATTTTTTGAATAATATTTTATTAGAATTGAAGGAGAATTGATATTTTCACTTTTTTATAAGAATTGTTATGTTTTTTTTTATTATATTCTGGTAAATAATTAAATTAAATAAAAATTATTCAAATTTAAAA
>JAJJLU010003490.1:0-73239 GCA_023807065.1 Isotricha intestinalis
CCCAATCCCCAATTCTTTTTTTTGAAATATATTTTTCAGTTGACATTTTTATTAAAAAAATTTGTAATTGTTAGTTTTAAACAAAAATTAAATGTTTTTTAAAAATTTGTTTAGTTTTATATCCAAATAAACAATATTTATTATTTTCCAATTTTTTTTTTAAATTATATCATTGAGTACTTTCAAATAAATTAATCAAATATGATATATTTTTATTATTATCTTATATTTCATAATTAAAAAAACATTTCATGGTATTTTAATTATTATATAATAAATGTATCGATAAATATATTTTATGGGATTATTATATGACCAGAAATTTTAAATAAAAATCAAAAGATTTAATTATTGAGTTAATTTCTAGTGATTTCATATTATAAATATTAATAAAAACTAATGAAATATTATCACTTATAAAAAAATATAAAAAATAATTCAAAAAAAAACAAATATGATTATATATATAAAATAATAAAGAAAATATAAGAAATGGAAGATATCATAAATATTAGTCCATTAATAAAAAATAATTCATATGCAAATTTCAGTGGTTTAAATACAACATCCAATTATTCAATGAGAGAAAATGTGAAAAATAAAGAAAAGTTAAAAATAAAAGAAGAAAAAATAAAAATGTTAAATGAACAATTAAAAGCATATAAAAAAATAAATTTAAATCAGAGTAATCAATTATCAGAAAATGATAATATATTAATAGATTTTAATTCTCTTCAAAAAAATTATTCTGAATTAGAATTAGAATATAATAAAATAAAACATGAAAATAATCAATTAAAGGAAGCTGTTGCAGCAAAAAATTTAATGATAAATGAATTTATTAAAGGCTTTGAAATATCATCAAATAAATTTCAAAAATTTAATGATAAAAATACTAATTTAAAATTAAAAAATGAAGAATATGAATATAAATTAAAAATTTATCCTTCTTTATTAAAAAAAAATGAAGAGTTAAATTTAAAAATTAATGACTATGAAAATAAAATGAATAATATTAAAGAAGAACAAATTAAAAAAATTGAATTATATAAAATTAAATATGAAAATAATGAAAGAAATCAAAAAAGTACAATTAAACAATATGAAAATGAAATTGAAGAATTAAAAAATGAAATTGAATCAATAAAAACAAAATTAGAAAATACAAAAAAAGTAAATGAAGATTTAATTGAAAAAGATTTTAATAAATCAAAAGAATTTGATAAAAAAGAAAATAATAAGAAAAAAGAAAATAATAGTTTATCAAATCAAATCTTAGAATTAAAAGAAAAAATAAAAGAAAGTGAAATAAAATATTTAAATGAAAATGAAAAAAATAAAAAATTAATAGATAAATTAGAAGAAGATATTCAAAAATTAAATTTTGATTTACAAGATAGAGATAAACAAATTATATTATTAAATGAAGCTGTTATTGAATTTGATATATCAATGAAAACAAGTGAAAATGAATTAAAAAAAAGAGAAAATATAATAAATAATATATCAGAAGAAAAAGAAAGATTACAAAGACAATTATATGATAAACAAATGGATTTTGTACAATATCAAAATTCAGCTCAACATATTATAGATATATTACATAAGAAATTATTATTTTTAGATAGAGAAAAAAATAATTTATGTGATAGTCAAAATACTAATAATAATGAAATTAATAATTTACAAGAACAAATTAATCAATATGAATTAAATAGTTTAACTAATATTGAAGAATGTAGTAAAATTGATAAACAATATAATGATTTAGTTAAAGCTTTTCAAATTAAAGAAAATGAATTTAATGAAAGAACTAATAAATTTATTTCTATTAGTCAAAGAAGAAGTAATAATATGGAATTATTAAAAACAAAATATGAAAAAAAAATACAAAATTTAATTATAAGTAATAATGAACTAAATTCAAGAATAAGTAATTTAATTAATTCATTAATTTCTTTAAAAGATTATGCAATGAGTATTGAAAGAAGTTTAAATGAAGTTAATGATATGAATAATTCAATGTATTCTACTCAAGGAATTACTATGATAAATAATTGTTATTCTTCAAATAGAAAAAATAATAAATTTAATGAAGAATTAATTAAAGATATGAAAGATATGATTCAAAGAATTGATTATAATATAATGAATAATAATGTCATAAATTGAAATTTTTATTAGTATTATTATTGAGTTATTATATATTTATTCTTATTATTATTTATTAAAAAAATATATAAAGTAATAAATTTATTAAAAAGTTTTATTATAGAAATTGAAAAAAAATATTGACAAAAATAAAAATAGCACATTAATCACTTCATTTTTATTAATGATCCATTTCCTATTGAAATAATTAAAAGTAAAATCTTTGGAAAATGTTTATTATTCAATCCTTTAACAACTTTTTTTTAATAAGAATAACTTATTAATAAGTAACTTTTGATAAAAAATCACATTCATTTCCTTTATGATAATATAATCATTTTTTTTATATATTAACTGACCATAGATTTTTAAATTTATTTGAATGCTATATATATTATATACTATTATTATTGTTATTATTTTTATCTTTTTTCTTTATATCTTTATCCAATTTTTTAATTCAATTTATTACTTTAATAGAATATCTCTTGATGATATTAATAAATTATTATTTATTATAGTTGATTATTCTATTTTTTTTTTTTACAATTAAATAATATTTAAAATCTTAATTAAATAAATATAAATAAAAAGGAATATACTTTATGTATTTAAAATGATTATATATTTTACAGAATATAATCATTAAAGTTAATAAAATTTTATATTATATATAGTAATATAATAAAAAGTCCACTTTATACATGATTAAACAAAATTATTAATAATTAAAAAATTGCTTCAATAAATTTTAATCAAACATTGACATAAAAATAAATAAAAAGATATAATCAATAATATTTTAATAATCTAATAATATATATAAAGAAAACTCATTATTATTACAAACTCATGGATTATAATATAAATTCATATCAATATTATTATAATTGTTATTGTTATAAATCTCATTTCTATTATAAGTATTATTAGAATAATAAGGATTATTAAAGGGATTTTTAATATCATCTTGATTTTCATTTTTAGTTAAAATTGCAGTTCCTAAATAACTATAAGTAATAATTAATTTAGAATATAATTTTAATCCAAAAGAATAATTTTTTAACTTATATAAATGAGGAGCCATAATTCCTAAAATATGATGTTGAGTAGGTTCATCAGATCTTTGAAGAGCTTTTTGTAAAACATAATTTCCAAATTTATCAAATAAAATACCTAAAATAATCTTATCATTATATTTTAAAACATCTATTATTTTCTGACAAATTTTATTAGAACAACATTCGAGTATTTTTTCGACTACATTAGAAGAAAATTTCTGTTTTGAATAATCTTCTAAATTAGTTATTAAAACAGAAACTATTTTTTCATTTATTTTCTCATTTTTTAAAGATATAATAAATTGAATAATATAATTTCCACATTGATCAATTATTAAAACTTTACAATTATTGATTAAACTTTCAATTAATTTATCTTTATCTTTATCATCTGAATTAGTTTTTTCAATGCATTTTTGTAGAACACAACAACCATGTTTATGCATTGATATAGATAATATATTTTCTTTTATTTCTTCAAAAATACATTTATTAACCAAATTATTTTTTAAATCTACTAATTTTAAAAGAATATGACTTCCATTAATATCAACTATAATTCCTTTTACAATTGGTTTAATTAAATTTAAAAAATTCTTCATTAAATTTTCAGTCTTTAAATAATCAATTAATTTTTGAATTGCCCTTGTACCAAAAGAATTTATACAAATATGATATATATCAAATTTAATTAAAGCAATTAATTGAAGAAATTTTTCTTCATTCATATAATCATATAATTTTTGAACTAAATAATTTCCAAAAGAATCAGTTATTATTTCGATAATTTTTTCAAAACAAACATTTAAAATTTTCAAAGCAATTTCTGGTTGCTCGTCAATTTTTTTTTGAAGTAACCTACATCCAGATTGATCTTTACATATAACATCACTATTTTTAATTAAATCACTTAATGACATATTATTTATATTCATTTTTAAAGACATTTTCCCTTTTTTTTTGTTTACTATATTATTATTTAAATTATCATTTATATTCCCTATATTAAACATTTGAGGATAGTTTATTCCATTTAAATTATTGTTTAAATTTAAATAGTTATTTTGTTGGTAATTACTATTTGAATTTATGGTATTTGAATTATTATTATTTGTATAATTACTTATTCCTGTATTTATATTTACATTTATTATTGGATTATTATTTGGATTAAGTAAATAATTGTTATTGTTATATAAATTTTGGTAATCAAAGTAATTTTGTTGATTTTGGAAATTTGGAATCATGTTAGTATTATTATTTAGGAAATTATACTGATTTTGATTTTGAGAAACATATTGAGTGAAATTATTATTTGGAAATTGGTTATTATCAACAGTAAAGTAATCATATATTCCATTATAATTAGCATTATTATTGTAATTAATATCATTATTATTACTTTCATAAATTTGCACATCTAAATTATTTATATTATTCATTCCTTGATTAATATTTATATTATTATTATTATTATTATTAATGAAAAATTCATTAGGAATATTGAAATTTTGATTATCATAATTAATATTATCATTTTTTAAAGGTGAATAATCATTATTATTGATTAAATTATTTTTTAAATAGGAACTGAAACTATTTTCATTTTTATTAGAAGGAGTTTGTTTATTATTTAAAAAATTAGATTTATGAGGATAATTCCTTCTTGAATCATCATCCATCATTTTAATTAAATTAAATCTAAATTCTTGCAAACCTGAAGGAGTTGGTGTTCCATCTTTAATTTTACCCACCGGAGAAGAATCTAAATTTAATCCTTTTAAATTTGATAATATACCAAAATTATTTAAATTATTTATATTTATTTTTGAATTTTCATCTTCATTTTCTTTTATTATTATATCCTCTTTGTTTTCTATTTTTTTTTCTGTTTCTGATCCTTTTATTCTTTTTATTGCTTTTGCTATTTTTGATATATCCTCAAAATCTTCTTTCATATTTTCTGTTTTGTTTTCATTCATTTTTATATTGTTTAATTCTTTTTCTGAAAATTTTGAAATGTTTTGTTTTGAATCAATATTTCCAACTTTCATTTTAACCTTAATTATTTTTTTTCCTTTGTTTTTTCTTTAAACTTTAATAAAAAATCTTTTAAATTTATAATTAATTACAATTCCTAAAATCTATATTTTAAAATTAATAATTTCATATATTTTAAAGGAAAATAAGGATAGAAAAAAAGAATTAAAAGAAAAGATACAAACAAATATTTTTTCAAATAATATTTTTGATAATTAATAAATATCAGAAAAACAATTATGAAAATATTAAATCAAACAATAATCAATTTAAGAATTTTTTTTAATATAATTCAAGAAATAGACAATATTATTTGATTTATAAATGAATTTAAAATCTCAAATAGAGTAATTTTAATATATTTTATTAATGTTTTAATTTCATTTCAATAAAAAATAATTTACAAATAATTAATTTAATCATTTTTTTAATATATTATCATTAAAAACAAAATTAAATTATAATTTGCTTTATTTTTTTACAAATGCTTTAATTGATATTCTTTTAATATTTTATCAAACAAAAAAACTAAAATTTAAATTTTTTACTCATTTTATTGATAATTAAACTTCAATTTCAAAATTAAATCATAACATATTTTCAAATTACTTATTCATTTATTTACTTAAACTGTATTTAAATATTATTGACATTTTTATACATAAAGAAAAATCATTCATTAATAAATATAATATTTCTTATTTCCTTATTTTCTAATTCCACTTATTTTATTTCTATTAATTTTCAAATTTGATTTTCTAAATTTCTTCTGAATTTAATTTTATTTTCTTATTTTTTATTTAATATTTAAAATTGGAATTTTAATTATATTATCATTTATATAAATAATATTGTTTTTTGTCTTATTTCTTGAATTTTATCTTATAAGTTTTCTAAGATTTTAATTTATCCTTATTTATTGTAATTACCAAAATATAATTTTTATAGATTTCTTTTATTCAACTTTTTACTTCTAAATTTTACTTTTTTTTGACCTGACTTTTCCTTTTTTGGAATAAAGAGTTAATGATAATATTTATTTATTATTTTATCTCATTAAAATCAATATTTATTTGATAATTATTTTACTTATATTTAAAATAAATACTTAAAAATAAATTATAATTATTTACTTATTTTTCCTTTTATTTGAAATAAATTGGATTTTTCTTTTCTTTTCTTCACCAAAGATAAATTTATTACTTCTAACTAAAAAATAACTTTCAATTCCACAAATTGGACATTTTCTAAATAATTCTCTTTTATTTTTTAATACAGCTTCACTTCTCCATTCTTTAATACAATTATAACAAAAAACATCATTACAATTTGATAAAAGTCCATATATTTTTATTCTTTTAAAACAAAGAGAACACTCAATAAAATTAAATTTATAATTTAATATATCTCCTTTAAGTAAACTTTGCATTTTTAAACTTTGGAAAAAAATATTCATATTATTATCAGTAAAATTTAAATTAATAACTTTTGATTTATTTATTGAAAATTCTGAAATATTTTTTTCTTTTGGAATATCAATTTCTATTTCATTAAAATCTCTTTCTATTTCTTTTATATATATTGGAATTGATTCTTCTAAAGAATTTAATGAATTAAATGAATTAGATAAATTTTCAGTTGAATTCATTAAATTTAATTAATATAAATTTAAATTTTATTTTATTTTTTTAATTATTCAATTATTTTCTAATAAATGTAAAGGAAACGCATTTTTTAAATTATAAAAAATAATATTTTTTCAAATTAGAATGACTAGTTTATCAAATGGAATTGAAAGTAATTGTTATTTATATTTTTAATGAAATATATATTTTAGATAACAGAAATCAAAAAGAAGAAGAGAATGAAAATGATAAAAGACTTTTAAAACTTTATGAAACAAATTTTGAAAAAATGGAATATGCATCTAAATTAATGAAATATACTCAAATAATTTCAATATTTTCGTTTTTAATTTTTTTAATTGTTTTATCAATAAAATTGTCTCCTTTAGGAAAATTTAAATGGATTTATATTATTATACCTGGAATAATAACTATTATATCTTTTCTTTTTGCATTAAATACGTTTTTATTAGTTAAAAATATAATTGATAATTTTGAAAATGAAAATTCATCAATCATTAAATTTGGAAATCTTTTTAGTAATATTATTCTGAATTTAATTGGAATTTGTTTTTTATTGTTTATTATTTTAATTTCTTTAAAATTAGAAGGCTTTTCAAATTTGAAACGTGATCTTAATTTAACTTTTATTCCTTTATACATTGGAATTGGGTTAACAATTATTTTTATTATTTTTATTTCACCTGCTTTAATTTCAAACAAATTAATATTTGAATTAATATGTATTTCAGTTTATCTTTTTTCTTCTTTTATTTTTGCTTCTTTGATTTGTATTAAAGTGAATAATAATAATGGTTTAAATAATAAAAATAATTTAAAATATGCAAAATGTTTTATTCCTTTTTATTTTTCAATTGGAACTCATTTTACTTATTATTCTTTTAATTTTGGTTTTTTCATTTCAAAAGGAATTAAATTAAATAAATTAATTTATCATTTAATGATTTTTTGTGGTTTATTATTTATTTTATTAGGAGGCTTAATTACTCAATTAAAATTAGATAATGTAATAACAAACAAAAATCATTTCATTCAAATGATTTTTATCACCATTTCTTATTGTTTATTTGTGTTTGAATATACATTAAATTTATTTCAATATGGAGAAGAAACAGAAAATAAAATTGACTAATAAAATAAGATTATAAATAGCATTTAAATATAAATAATATTTAAAGTAAATTAATGAAAAATAAATAAAAAAATAAAAAAATGTAAAATAAACGTTCAATTAAAAAATGTCAGATAGCGTAAATAAATCAAGTAAAAAATCAAGTAAAAAATCCAGTTCAAAATCAAATTTAGAAATGAATGATAGTCAAAAATTTAGTATAAAAGAAGATCAATTAGATAATAATTCAATGAATAAAAGTTTAAATTCAAATAATAAAAGTATACTTTCTAACAATAAAAATTTGAATATATCTCAAAGTTTATCAATAAATCAAAATGATTTAAATTCATCAAAAGGGAGAAGAGAAAATTTAGATAAAATTGAATTAAGAAAAATTCAAGCAAATGCTTTTGAAAATTATATTAATGAAACTGGAATTTCAACTGCTTTTCAATTAATATTTTCTGAATTAATAACAAAAAAAATTCCTGTTGAAAATTATTATACTTATACTGCAAGTCGTTTAAGAGAAATTGGAAGAGAATTAGATGAAATAAAAGCAAGAAGGAAAAAAAATAATAATTAAATTAAATATTAAAAAACTAAATATACATATAAAAATTTTTTTTATAAAGAATTATTATAATTAATAAAAAGAATGGATAAAGAAAATAAAAATAGATATATAATATTATTATAATTAAAAAAAGTAATAAAAAAAAATTTTGTAATTTTTAATAAAATTACAAATGTTTATTGGAGATCAATTATTTTATACTCTTTGCGAAAGTCAAGACAATATTTTAAACCAAGAAGAATTTATAGAAGGAAATTATATATGGGGGATTATAATTCCTTATAATAAATAAATTGATATTTAGTCTATAGGATTTTTTCTATTATATTATTCATGGAATTTTACCTTTTGATCATTATTGTCATAGAAAAATAATCCCTTTTCTGAATGTAAATTGTATAAAGATAAATGGATTTTGATAGATATAAATAAATTGTGTTAAATTGAAAAGCCTAAAAAAAGATAACTATTAATGATTTTTTGATAAGTAATATTTTTAAATTAAAAGTTTGTTTTATTTTTGAGAATTTAATATTATTAGAAGAGGAAAATCAAAGAAGAAATAAATAATTTAACAATGAAAATATCTAAAATTATCTAGTAAATAAATTATAAGATCTAACTTTTTCAATTAAAAAATTATCTTTGTTTGAATAATTAATTATATTTTTCAAAAAAAGTGTTTTAATTACAATAAATTTAAATATATTTATTTATATTTTATATATAATATAAAATCTCATTTATTGTTTTATCTTATAATTATTTTTCTGAAATTGAATATATTGTTTAATTTGATTAAAACCAAAATTAGAATTGAATTTAGAATTTTTAAAAGATAATTTTGTTTTAATATTAACAATTCTATTTCTTTTATTATTATTACTAAAAAAAGTAGAAGAAGTTTTAAAAGGATTAATAAATTGATTATTAATAAAAACATTATTATTATTAATGCTTCCTTCAGTTTTACAAGGAATATATAAATTAGTAAATAACTTAGGTTGATTTTTTCTTGAACTAATACTATTTCTTCTAATTGAAACTGAAGGAGTTCTTTGTTTTTCAATATTATAAATTCTTAAAGGAGGAATAATTGAATTTTTTCTTTCTTTTTTTTTATTCATATTCGGATTTTGAGAAGAAAATATTTTGAAATGCTTTATTATTTTTTCATTTTTTTTCTTATTTAAATATATATTTTCTTCTGTATAAAGTGGATTGTATATTATTAAATTTCTTGAATGCTTTTTATATGTTGGTAATATATTATTTTTATCTTTTTTTTCTATTGTTTTTTTATTTATATTTAATAATAAATCTTTTTTTTCTTTTGTTATTTTTAACATTAATTTAGGTTTTGTTTTTTCTTTTTTTTTCATTGAATTTTCTTTTTTTTCTTCTGTATAATTGTTAGTATTTTCATTTAATATTTTTAAAATAGAATTTTCAAAAGAAAAAACAGTAATAAATGAATTACTTTCAACTTTTTGAATAGTTAAATGAGAATTTGAATTTTGATTTGATAGTAATTTTCTTATTTTTGGAGTAAAAACAGTAAATAAATCATTTGTATTTTTTTCTGTTTTGATTTCTTTATTATAATTTATTTGATAAAAAATTTGTGCTTTATTTTCATAATAATTTTGTAATTGTTCAGCTAATTTTAATTCTTGAAAAATTGGTTTGCAAAAAAATAAGAGATAATTTTTATAATAAATCACAAATTTTGGAATTCTTGATATTGATTCTTTTTTATTATACATTCTTTTTAGAAATTCTTGTTGGTAATTAAATATTAAATTTTCTTTAAAAACTGCTATTTCTCTACAATATTTTGATTCTATAAATTTTTGAATTGATATTAATGGCAATTTTTCTGGAGTAATATTATATTTTTTTTTTAAGTTCTTTTTTATTAACTTTTGAACATAATTTATATAGGATAAATTGTCCGAAGAACTCCTATAAATATTAGTAATTCCTTTTTTATTGTTTTCAAATAAATATTTATGAATAATTTGTCCTAATTTTTTATCTATCAAACCATTATCCCTTAATTCATTTTTCATTTTCTTAATAGAATAAACTAATAAAAACCTCAAAAAAAATAAAAAAATTAAATATAAAATATGTGATAAGAAATTATAAGATAAAAGAATTCCACTTAATTTAGATTTAAATGATAATAAAAGAAAAAGAGAAAAATAAAATAGATTTATCAATATATGATAAAGAATTATATTTGAGAAGTATATAAATAATAGAATAAAATAATTATCTCATAAAAATAATTTATTATATTATAAAACCTTTAATTACACAAATAAAGTAAATATATTTTATAAAAAAGCATGAGATTTGAAAGAGTATTTTCAAAGAATAATTATTTAATATTTTTGATTTAATCAATGAATCAAAAAAAAATTACTGAAATTTTAATTGTAATATTTAATCAAGAAAATTTAATGTTCTTATTTGAAAAATTAAAATAAAATTATAAGAAATAAACAAATTTTTTTTTATTTTTAATCAATAGATGAATATTTCAAAAAATAAATAAAATTGATTGGAACTTCAATAATAACAGATTTTTTATATATTTTATTTTTAATTTATAACATTGAAAAAGAAATTAAAGTTAAAGGAAAATGTTTTCTACTATTGAAACTAATAAATGAAATTGGAAAAATTTTTTTGAACAAAAATTTGATTTTAATATTTATAATCTAATAAAAGTATTTTAATTATAATTTTATAACTTATTTTTTCTTTTTTATAAAAATAAATAAATGTTTAAAAAATAAATAATATAATTTAAAATCAAATCTAAATACAATAAACAAAAAAAACAAACAAAAAAAAAAATTTAAATTGAAAAAAAATAAAAATTGAATCTGAAATGATATATAAATTTAAAAAAAATTTAAAAAAATAAGATAAAAATATTAATGTCCTCGTCAAAAGAAGAAAACGAAGTAGATTTAATAAAGGATTTCTTAAAGCAAAGAGGATACAAATCAACATTAGAATGTTTTGAAAAAGAAGATAATTTTAAAAATTCAGATAAAAAAGGTATAAAAGAAAATATTCCAGAAGACAAACAATCAAAATTAACAAAATATATTCAAGAATCAAAAGAAAAAACAAAGCAATTAACAAAATTACAAGATGCATATAAATTATTAGATAAAAAGCATAAAAGTATTCTTCAATGTGCAAGACAAATATTTTCAATAGTAATAAATTGCTTACAACAATTACATAATATTAAAGATGGAAATCAATCTAATGAAAATTTAGGAGAAACAATAGAAAATTATAAAAGTCAAATAGGTAAATATCATAAAATAATAATGAGCGATGAATGGGATGAAAAAACAGAAATAATGAATCAAACTGTAATGATTGAACATAAAAAGAAATTAAATAAAGCAAAAGAAGATAAAAATACAGAAAATATAATAGAAGTATTATTGTCATTAAGAGTAAATGCATTACAAATATCACCAGAATTAAGGAAAAATTTAGTATATGAATTAATAAGAAATGATATATTAAATATAGAAGAAACAAAATCAAATCAATTTGTATTAGATTTATTAAATTTTCATGCTTATAATTTAAGACATGCAACACTTAGTTTAATATCAATAATATCAGCAACATATAAAGGTGTAGAATATTTAATGACAAATGGTTCTTCAATTGTAGAAAAAATAATAGAAATAATGAAAGGAACAGAAGATGGTCAAGTTATACAAAGATTTTGTATTGCAATACTACAAAAAATGAGTGTTAAAGAAGATACTATTCCAATATATATGAAATTTGGTTTAATTGATTGGATAATTAAATTATTACAAAGAAGTCGAGTTAATGAAATACATATTTTTTGCTTAGATTTTGCTAGTGCTTTATTAGCTAATATATTACATTCTAATATTACATTAGATTTCCTAGGAAATAATGTTGCTGTTTGTAAAAATTTGACTGAAACTTTTTTAACTATGATAAAAGAAAATATTCCCACTTCAGTTTTAATGCATATTTTAATTTGCTTAAGTTATTTAAGTAAAGATAGATTTAATGCTATTAAAGATGAATGTAAATTTTATGATAGAATTACTGAATTTGTTGAATATTATTCTAATATTAGAGCTAATAATGAAAGTGCTGAAATTGATAAAAGAACTGTTCTTGATTTATGTGCTCATATGTTTCATCCTAAAGATACTACTATGGATATGAGTGAGGCTATGGAAATTAATGATATGAAATATGAAGATAGAATTAAAGAATTTGAAAATGAACAAGGTGATCTTATTTTTGAATGCTTTCAAGATGAAATTAGTTAAAAGAATTTAAAAGATTTTTTTAAATTCTATTTTTTTTTTTCAATAATTATTTTTATTAAATCGATCGTTATATTATTTTAATCATACTATTAATAAATAAATTTTCAATAATCATTTAATGACAATTTGGCCGAATGGTTAAGGCGTCTGCAGTTTAGGTGAAAGCCTTCTGGCAGATGGGGAAACCCGTGTGAGTTCAAGTCTCGCAATTGTCGATAATTTTTTCAGATAAAGAATTTTTAATTTAATATTTTAATTAGATAAATAATTGTTTTTTCATTTACATTTAAATATATTAATTGAATGATGTTGTTATATTGGATAAATTCTTTGTGATTTTATTAGTATTGATTATAAAAGAAAAAATCATTTGATATTTTAAAATAATAAAATATATTATATAGTTTAATCCTATTAATTATATATATTAATAACTTATTTCTTTATTTATTAGAAAAAAGTTTTATAAAATATAATAATATTAATTTAATTTTTTATAAATAAAAAAGTTCTTTTTACTAAATAATATTCTGAATTAAAACCCTCCAAAATAAAAAAATGTGAAAAAAATTAAAAACAAAATATAACTAATAAAATGAAAAAGACCTAATCAAGTTTATCATTATTATTTTCTAAAGAATTATTTCTTGAATATTGACTGAAATACTCAAAATATTTTTCATAATAATTATAATCAACAAAAAGAGAAAAATTAAGTAAAACATAGAATTCATATTCTAATTGATTAACATTTTCAACACTTTCACCACTAATTCTAGCATATAAATCATTATGAAAAGAAATATCTTCATTAAATTTAATACTTAATAAACAAGAAGATAAAATTAATCTATGAATATTATTAAAACATAAAATATAACTGTTATTTTCACACATTTTATCAATATATATTATTGCAAGTATTAATGAGGATATATTCATTTGAGTATATTTCATTATTCTTTTTATATAATCTTCTATAGATATTTGTGGAATATGATTTAAAAAAAATATATCTGATTTTATATAAAGTTGATATATATTATGCAAATTTTCCATTATTAAATCTTCAAGATTAGATGATATTGATGTTATTATTTGATTTGTTAAATTTAATGAAATTGACGAATTATCAAACTCATTATAATGATTATATGTGTCTTTTGTTGGCATTGTGTTTCTTGTTTGTTTACTACTTGAAGATTTATCCATTTTTTTCTTCCAGTTTTACTTTTTTTTTCTAATTTTAATTTTTTTTACAAATTAAATATAATTTATTTTTAATAAAAATAAATGACTGAAAAAAAAAATATTTATTTTTTCACAATAAAATAAGCATCCTTAAAATATAAATATATTATTATTTAAAAATAAAAACGAAAAAAACGATTTAAACCTCATTATTACCCTCATTATTATTATCATTATTATTATCATTAAGATTATTATAATTACTTTCATTACTCTCTGTATTATTAATTATATTAATATTATTCTTTTCATTCCCATTATCCTTTAATTCTTCTTTTAAAAATTTAATAACAATAGCAGAACAATTATCAGTTCCAAGAGCATTATTATTATTAATTTCATCAGGAACTAATTTATCAATATAATCTCCAAGAACTTCACTTCCTTTTTTACCTAAATTTAATTCTTTAAAAACAAATTCGGCAATATTATCATTAACTTCATCTTTATTAGTAGGATCAAAGAATCCATCGCATCCAATAATACAATAATAAACATCACTTAATTTCATAACTTTAATATCAGGATTAGAAGTAATAACTTGATCTTCTTGTTTTAACCATTTACATTGTTTATGTTCTAAATCACCAAAACCTCTTGAAACATCTAGAGAACCTTTAATTCTATTACTTTCTAAAAAACCTTCTGCTTGTTCTATTCTTTTTTTTTCTTCTATATTTGTACATTTATGATCTGTTGTTTTATATATTATTTGACCTAATTTATTTAATATTAAACAACGGGAATCACCTGAATTTGATATATATATTTCTTCTTCTGTTATTAATATTATACATGCGGTTGAACCACATAAATATGATATATTTATTTCTTGTAAATTTCGAGGATTAAATAAATTAGTAAATACTTTCATTTTTTCTATTTCTTCTTCTTTTATTTTCATTTCTTTACAATAATTCTCCATTTTTATATTATCTTTTATTCTATCATCTTTTGATATTTCTATTAATTCTTTTCTTGCTTCTTCTGTTGAAAGAGACTTATCTAAATTTAAAAATGTTTCTCTTAATGCTTTTTCATAATTTTGTTCCTCAAAATTAGGGTTTTTTAATAAATATTCTATAAAATGACGAGATATATATTCTGATACTTCTTTTCCTCCATGACCATCACAAATTCCAAAAATCGAAAAATTTTTCCCTGGAATTAAATCTGTGGAATATAAATATGCATCTTCCATTGAAATACGATATCCTTGCATTGCACATATACCATATTCAAGTGTTGATGTTTTTCCATCTTCTGTTTGTTTCTCGCGAATTGGTTTTGAAAGTCTTTCTCCCATTTTTTTTTAAATTATTTTAATTTCTTTTTTTATGATGATAATTTTTTTATTATTGGTTTTTAATATTTATTTATAATATATAATTATATTATTATATTTCATTTAATTAAAATTATTATATTAATAATTGGGGTATTATAATTTTTTTTCTTTGTTTTTTTATGAGTGATTTTAAACTTTATTCTTAAATTTACTTTGGAAATTTTAATGTTATAAGAATAAAAAATAAATTTTTAATAATAAAACTTGGCTTTAAAAAACTAAAAATTTTACCTCCAACATTAATTATTATTATTTCCATTAATATTATTATTCCCATTATTATTATTATTCCCATTATTATTATTATTCCCATTATTATTATTTGCATTATTATTATTACTAAAATTTCCAATACCTTCATTTTCTTTATCAATAAATTGTTTAATTTGTGTATTTTTTTTAGAAAACTCTTTTTCCAAAGCTTTATTTTTTTTTTCTTTTTTCAATCTTTCGAATTCTTTTTGAGAGATTAAAGAAGCTTCAATAAAAGTTCTTCCAACTTGTAAGTCGATTTTTTTGTCTTTAATCATTAAAGGTCTTTTTAATAAAACAAGAGTTCCAAATTTACTTTTTAAATTTCTAATTAATAATCTTCCTGAAATTTTATCATATTTTAATAAAGCATGAACTCTAGAAACGGAAATATCATTTATTCTAACATCACTTTCATGTCCTCTTCCAATTTTAATTACATCTCCAGTTAATTGAATTACATGAATAGATTTAATATTACAATTATCTTTAACTTGATTTAATGATTCAAATATAATATAATCACATTTAGGTTTTTCTATATCAATTAAATTAAATATATCTTCTTTTCCTTCTATTTTAAATCGATCTAAAAAAATATATTAAATATATATTATTTTACATGGATAAGGGGTTTTACATATTTCACAATTAAAGGATTTAATATTATAACTTTTAACTGTTTTTTTCTCATTTTCCTTAATAATTAATTTAGTTTCCATCCATTTTTTAATGCAAAAATAATGTGCAAATCTAATTCCTCCCGAACAAGAACATAAATGAACTAAAGGATTATCATTTTCATTACTATCAGAATAACATATTTTACATATATTTTCTTCATTATTATTTCCTAATTCATTTTTGGCTAAAAAAATACAATTAAATACAGGTTCTGAATTCATATTTATAGATTCAATATTATAACTTAATGGATCTAAAGGAGTTTCTATATCAATATTATCTTTTTTATCTGGTATATGAACACTGTTTAAAGCATATTTTACTCTTCCTAATTTTATAATATCATTTTTACATAAATTATAATCTTCATTTATATTATTTATTGTTTGTAAATTAGTTGAATTTTGAGTATCTTCACTTTTTAAAACATACCAAATTTTATTTGATAAATTAACAATATTTTCTTCAGTTGGTTGCATCATAAAAGTTATTGGATTTTGAATAAGGTAATTATCATTATTTTGATATGTTACATATAATATTAATTCTTGATCACTTTCTAATCCTTTATTAATTGGAACAGTTTGAATTTCATGTTTTTTTCTTGCTATTATTACTGATTCTGCTAATATAACATTAATATTTTTTGTTTGAGATGATTCATAATCATATAATCCATGACTATCTCGAACCCAAGTTCTTGTAAATAAACTTACTAATTTGAACTTTTCTTGAGTCATTTTTTATTTTTTTTTATTTTTATATATTTATTTTTTTTGAAAAAATATATTTATATTAAGAAAAAGATTATATTATTTTTTTAATTTAATTTATTGTTTTTTTCTTCTTTGGTATTGAGAAAAAAGCATCTACCATTCTTTCTGCTGTTTGATATGTATTATTAAGTTTTGAAGATTTTTTCATTTCTAATGATACGGTTGTTTTATTTCGAGAAGAATTATAATTTGTTGTCATATTTTCTTCTGTTTTAGTATTATTATTATTCGTATTATTAAGATTATTATAAATATTATTATTATTATCATTTAAAATATTATTATTATTACTTATGAATTTGTTATTAAAATTTTTATTTTGTGAAATAGAGGTTATTAAAGGTGTTAAATTTCTTTTATGATTTATTTTATATTCTAAATTATTTTTCAAATTAAAAATTTCACTTTTTGAATATTGGATTTTATTTTTTAATCTTTGAGTCAAAGCATAATTATATAATCTATTTGATATACTTTCAATTGTTTTTTTAGAAGCTTTTCTATTTCTTTTTCTCATTTCAAATAAAATATTTCTTTCTTTTTTTTCTTCTTCTTCTTTTTTTTGTTTTCTTAAAATTTCTAATTCTTTTTCTTTTTTCTTTAATTTATCAATAATATTAATTTGATAATTATGTAAAAATTCTTTTTCATTAAATTTAATTTGTGATTTTTTATTATTACCTTCATATAATTCATTTTTAATTTTATAATTTTTATTTAAAAATTCAATTCTATTTTTAGCTTCAATTCTTCTATTAGAATCTTCAATTAAATTATTAAATATTTTAATTCTATCACTTTCTTTAATTTTAGGTTTTGTTTTTTCAACAATAATATTAAGAAATTCATCTTCAGATTGTTTTTTAATAGAATAAAATTCCATTCTATCTAAAAAATTTTTATTTTTTGGTTTATATTGAGTATAATCTCTTATTGCTTCATATTTTATATTTTCTGTGTTATATCTTTCATATTTATTATCTGATAATTTACTATTTTTTTCTTTTTTTGTTAAAGAACTATTTTTCTTTTTTTTCTTATTATTTAATTTTTCAAATAAAAACTCATTTATATGTTCATCTATTTTATAATGTGTTCTTGATGAAAAATTCTTTTCTCGAGATGAACTATGAATAAAAGACATTTTTTTTCCATCTACATCACCCTTATTAAAATTTAAATTATAATTTTTTTTTGAAATTTTTTTTTTTTTAACGTTTTTCAATTTATTTACTAATTCTGCACTTTTTGAACCTAATTCGGTATCAGAAAATGTGTTCAAATCTACTATGTTTTCTTTTGAGTTTTTTATTATATTATTATTTTGATCATCTTCTTTTGTTTCTTCACTATTTAATTTTAAAACATAATTTTTGTTTTCTCTTTTTTTTGCAAAAATTTGTTTTATTGAGTCTTCATAATTAAAAGCCATATATAATTTTTTTTAAAAATTATTATAAAAAATATTCAATAAAAAAACAATTAAATAAATAAAATGGGGATAAAAAAAAAATAATTGAATGAAATAACATAAGTAAAAATTAGAGAAATTATTCAAGTTCAATTAAATAAGCAAAAATAATCAAAATATTCAAATGATGAAAAAATCAAAAATTATGAAAATATAATTTACAAATTTATAAATTAATCTTTAACAAATGAAAAATAAATTACTCTTGTTACTAATTTAGTATTCTTTTCAGAGAATATGTATAGAATTCAAGCTGAAAAAAATAATGAAAAATATAGAGAAAAAGAATATATTGCTTTAATGAAAATGTTGAAAAATTTTTCTGAATATATGTAATAAGTTTTTCTCTTTTTCTTGAAAAAATAATTTTTTCATTTTTTCTGATGTAATAAATAAATTGAAATTATACAATATTTCCATTATTGGCTTTTTATTGATAATAGATTAATATAAATCATTATTTTTTTTCATTTAAATTTCTTTGTTTAATTTAATCTTTGTTTTTCTTTCATTTATTTTTTTTCTTTATTATATTTATTATCTTCTTATATATTTTTATAAATTATTTATTAATTATTTATGTATTTATTTGAAAAATTTTTTAAAAACCAATTATTTAAAAGAAGATGAATAAAATAAAAATGATAAAAAACATTCAAAAAGAGAAGAAAAAGCAAGAACAAGAAAGAGAAAATGGAATAAATGAAAGATTTCCAATAATAGATGGAGACAAATTTATACAAGAATTTAAAATAGAATCTCAAAATATATTAAATCCTCTTCGTTTAAGACAACAAACAAAGAAAAATCTAGTAAAAAATAAAATAAGACCAAAATCAGCAAATAAGAAAATATCGTTAATAGTATCAAATAAAAAAAATACTCAAACAAATACAAATGCAAATAATTCAAAATTATCTTCTCAACAAATATCAAGACATAATTCTCTTTTATTAAAAGATGAAAATTTCATTCAAATTTTAAATTTATGGGAAAAATTAGAAGTATCAATTAATTATCAAAATATATTTGAATGTGCTTTAATTCAATTAAATGATAATAATTTTAAAGATGGTTATTTAAAAAAAGAATTAAATCATTTAAATTTAATTTATAATATTGTTTTAAAAATTATTCAAAACGTTTCTTCAAGAGAAAAACAAATTCAATTTCTTCAAAATTATGATAATAAAATAAAAACAATTCAAAAAAAAAATGAAATAGAAGAGAATTTATTAAATGAAATTACTATTACTTTAAAAGAATTAAGAATAACTTCTTTAAGTATAGTTAATTGTTATATTGAATTAAGAAAAGAATGCAGTTATGAATCTTTAGTTAAGAAATTAGATATTAGAAAAATTCCTGGAATTAATTATAATTATATATTAATTATGAAAGAAGATACTAATTTTTTATTTAATTCTTGTCTTTCTCAATATTATTCTTTCTCTAAAAATGATCCTTTTTTAACTTTTTCATTATATGAAAAAGATAATTCAAAAATTAAAATTCCAATTTCAGAAGAAGAATTAGAAGAAATAAAAAAATGTCAATATTTTATTTTTGATGAAATAATATTTAATGAATTATCAAAAAATAATAATATTAATTATAATAATTATTCAAATAATAATTATAATAATAATAAAAATGAATATACTTTATCACCATCTTATTCTTTAGCTTCAATAAATTCATCAAAAAGAAATATTGAAATAAATTCAAAATTAAATAATCATGAAAATAATATTAATTATATTAATAAGGCAAATAAAAAACAATTAAATCCAATTAGACCAAATACTGCTTTTCAAAAGAAAAAAAATGCTGGTTTTAAAAAAAAAAATCCTATTAATTTATTAACAAGTACTAGTTCTTTAAATGATGAAATAAGAAAAAATGATAAAAGTCCTTTAGTTAAGAGAAAAATAAATAAATTTGAGAATAAATCTAAAGAAAAAAAAATTGATAAAAAAAATGAAAAAGATATTTATTTAAATAAATATGATTATCAAGAAATTCATCCTAAAGATTTAAAAATAATTGATCAAATTATTGGTAGAGGATTAAAAGAAAAAAAAAATTATGATAAGAATTTAAAAAAAAATAAAAATATTAATAATAAAAATTATGAATTTTCATCTATAAATGATAATAATAATAATGATTTTTCTTCTATTAATGTTACTAATATTAATAATAATGATATTACTGAAAATACTTCTGATAATATTTCTATTTATGAAAAAAAAGATAATGAATTCAAAAATATTAATGAAGATTTTATTAATGTTAAAAAAGAAAAAAATATTGAAAAAGATGATGATATAATTAATATAAAAGAGAATGAAAATATTAGTAATAATTATAGTATTAGAGAAGAAAAAAAAGAAGAAAAAGAAGATATTAATGATAATTATATTATACAAGAAAAAATTTCTCCTAAAGAAGAAATTATAGAAGAAATTCAAGAAGAAAAAGATAAAATAAAAGAAGAAATTAAAGAAGAAAACAAAGAAGAAAATATAGAAGAAAAGATAGAAGAAAAAGATACAGATAAAGATAAAGAGAAAGAGAAAGAAGAAGAAGAAGATAAAATAAAAACAAAAAATATAAAAGATTTACTGAATAAAATGGATATATTATTAAATGAGAGTGAAATAAGCAAAGATAATTTAAGAAAAAGTGAAATAACAGATGATCAAAATGAAGAAAATAACATAGTAATAGATAATACATTAAAAGTAGAAAAGATAACTGAATTAGATAATAATAATTCAATAATAAAAGAAAAAAAAGACAATATAATATCAAATGAAAATAAAGATAATAATAATATAATAACAAATGAAAATAAAGATAATAATAATATAATAACAAATGAAAATAAAGATAATAATGATGTGATAACAAATGAAAATAAAGATAATTTAGTATCAAATGAAAGTAAAGATAATAATAATATAATAGCAAATGAAAATAAAGATAATAATAACGATTCAGAATTTGATAGAAGTGATGAAAAATCTTTAAATGAAGAAAATGAAAATAAAGAAATAAATATTGAAAAAAAAAATAATTCAGAAATAATAGAATCAATAAATTTAGATAATTTAGAAATTAATGAAGGATATAATTATTATATTCAACCTTTTTCAGGAAATATAATAGATTTAAATCAAATTTTTTCTGATTTTCTTTTAAAAATTCCAGAAGAGCAAAAAATAGCTTTTAATATTGAAGATAATATAACAAAATATATTTCTGGAATTTACCCTAAATTAATTATATTAAAAAATAATAAAGGAATAATACAAGGATTATCAATAATATCTTTTGATCCTTTATCTCAAATTTCTAAAAGTTTAAATTTACTTTTAGTATGTTCATTATCAAATGAAATATTATCAAATATATTAAAAGATATAATTAAATATATAACTGAGAATTTAATTTATGATGAAATAAGAATAGAATTATTTTATGGAATGAAAAATGAACAATTTTACTTAATTAAAGATATAGAAAAGTCTTTAAAAGAAGATGTAAAATTTAAATGGGTAAATATGGAAAATGATGGTATTCATAGGAAAATAAAATATAAATATCAAAATCCTAATAAAATTATTGATTTTTCTATTATTCCAACTGGAAAAAATATTTTAGAATTAAAAACTGCTTCTATTGTTTCTTTTAATAATAATAATATTGATAATAATAATTTGATTAAAAATAATGAATTAAATGATTTTGGTATTATTTCTATTATTTCTGAAATGATTTCAATGAATGATTATGAAATTAATTTTGAAAAAGATAATTCTTTTTCTAGATTATTACAAAAAATTCAATATAATAAATTTATTAAAATTACAAATGAATTTATTCAAAATCAATTAGGAAGTTTCGAAGAAATTAAAGAATTTATAAAAGATAATTTAAGTAATTTAACTTCACTGATAAACAATAATTTCATTAAAACAAATTTAATAGGAACTTCTCTTATGAAAATTGAAGTTTCTTTTGAAACTGTAATTCAAACTTCATTAGATGGTTTTTTATATAATATTATTTCTAATAATGATATTGAAGTTTTTACATATCAAAAAGAAGATAATAATTATTTTTATCTTTTACATTCTTCAAATGAAAATTTATCTTTTATAATATATGAATTTAAAAATAATAAATTTGAAGATTTAATTGATTCAGATGAAAATAATATTTGTGAAATATTTCAAAACATTTATTCTAAAATAAATCAACAACCAAAAAAAATAATGAAAAGAATGTATTTACCAGTTTTTAAAATAAATAAATCTAAAGTTTATAATAAACCTTTATTTTTAAATGGGATTAAATTATCTAATAATGACGGTGATTATTATATTCAAAATTTAAATCAAATAGAAGATTTTATTTTTGGAATTGAAGAAAAGAAAAATAATCTAATTAATGCTAAATTAAATTTACAATTTATTGATGATAATAAAGATGTTGTAATTAAAAATGAATTTTTAATTGCTTTAATTAATCCTGATTTATTATGTGATTTACAAATTCCTACTATTTCAACTTTTATAGTTAAAAAAGATTTTTGGGAAAAAGAATAATTTTTATTATATATTGTATTAAAATTTATATAACTAATAATTGAATATGAATACTTATTCTTATTAATATTAATAAAATATTTATTTTATTATTTATTATATTATTATTTGATAAGATTATAAAAATAATTGTTTATTTATTTTTACAAAAATAAATTTTTTTAGAGATTATTGTTTTTTTCAAAAGATATTTTATTAAAGTTAGCGTTAAACTTTATTGATTTTTGTATTAGAATAAAGAATAATTTTTTGAAAATTTCTTTTAAACTTCTTTTAATTTAAATTTGATATATATATTATTAAAATATAATTTAAAAGTATCAACACTATTTTTTAAATTTTTTTTCTTTCAATAATATTACCTTCTGTATTTGCTATTTTTTTAATATAATTTTCAGTTTCCTCATCTAATTTAGTTTTTTTAATAAGAGATTCAATATCAAATTTTAAATTATCAATTAATTTCATAGTTTCAGTTTTATTTTTCTTTTGTCTATTTTTTTCAATATTTTCCATAAAATTAACAATATTAAAAGGTTGTTGTCTGACACTTTTATTACTTTTATTAAAAGGAATATATTTCTTTTCTTCTATTGAATTTTTTCTTGTTAAATTCTGAGGACTTATATTAACTTCAATATTATTATTATCATTATTATTTTTTATTTGTTCATTTTCTTTATTTTCTTTTTCATTATTTAATAATTTGTTTCTTTTTAAATAATTAAAATCTAAAATAGATTTTTTCTTTTTTTTTTCTGCAAAAAAAATATTTTTGTCATTTTTTCTTATTTCAATATTCAAAAGAGAAATTTCTTTATTTAATCTTGCCATTGTTTTTTCTTGGTCTTCAATAATAGATTTATAATTTGTTTCAGAAACAGTGAATTCATTTTTTTTATTATTAAATGTTTCTTTCATATCAATATAATTATAAAAAATATTATTTTTATTTTCATTTTCATTTTCATTTTCAACTTCATTTATTTTTTCTTTTTTTTTATATTTAATATTATCATTAATTAAATTACATTTATTTTCTAAATTTCTTTTTTCTTTTAATTGAAGTCTAATTTTTTCTTGATTTAATTGATAAAAATCTTTCTTAGTTTTAATTAATTCTTTTAAAGATTTTATTTTATTATTAATATTATTAATTTCATCATTTTGTAAAACTTTAATTTGGTATTCTCCAATTTTAGTAATTTGATTTTCTCTTATTTTATTTAAACCAATATTTTCATTTTTTAATTTTTTTACATAATTTATTTTTTCTTTTATTAAATTTTCATATTCAACAATTTTATTCATTGTTAAAGCAATTTCTAATTCATTTTTAGTTTTATTTATTAAATGTTTAAAATAATTTATTGTTTTTTGAAAATTTTTTTCTGTTTGTTTTTGTTCATTAATTAAATCTTTTTCTAAAGTATTTGGTTTTTTTTCTTTATTTAAAAAAAAATCATCAATATTTTTTTTTTTTTTATTTTTTTCTTCTTCTTCATTATTTTTTTCTTTTTTTGGATAATAAATTGAATTTAAATCTGTTTCAATTTCAATGCATATTAAAGTTATTTTATCTTTTAATTTATTATATGTTTTTATTGAATTTTCATAATTTTTTATTAATCTAATTCTTTCTTCTTCTTTTTTTTTAATATTTTCTTCTTTTAATTTTTCAAATCTTTCATTTTCTTTTTCTAATAATTTTTCTTTTTCTTTTTCTTCTTCATTTTCAATTATATTTTTATTATTTTCATTTTCTTCATTTTTTTCTTCTTCATTATTTTCTTCATTTTCATTTTCTTCATTTTCATTTTCTTCATTTTCGTTTTCTTCATTTTCATAATCTTCATATTCTTCATTTTCTTCATTTTCATTTTCTTCATTTTCGTTTTCTTCATTTTCTTCATTTTCATTTTCTTCATTTTCTTCTTCTTCTTTATTTTCATCTGAATCTTCATTAGGAACGTTTTTTTTCATTTTTTTAAAATATAACTTTTTTATTTTTTATATTATAATTATTTATATTTTTCTTAATTTTTATTATAGTTAAAAATTATTATAATTATATGTGATTGGAATTGAATTATTATGTTCTGATACATTCAATGAATTTATCATTCCTATAAAAGGTAATATTTCAAAGTTAAAAACTTTTTGAATTGATAATTCATTTTTATCAAATATTATATTTTTTCCTTCAAATATTTCTAAAGTTGTATTTGAATAATCTTCAGTTAATTTAATATCTAATAATTTTTCTTCTTCATTATTATTATTATTTAAA
Organism: Isotricha intestinalis; assembly: GCA_023807065.1. Lineage (NCBI taxonomy): Eukaryota > Ciliophora > Litostomatea > Vestibuliferida > Isotrichidae > Isotricha > Isotricha intestinalis. The sequence continues at coordinate 25,636 of JAJJLU010003490.1, forward strand.
TTATCTTTATATTGAAAAGAAATATATTTATTATTTTCTATTTCAGTTGTTAAAGTAGATTCAGTTATTTTTGAATAAGGAAGCATAAAAGTAATATCTAAATTTAATAATTTAAAATACCAAATTAAATTCCAAAATTCAATCTTATGTTTATTTTTAAAATTTTCAACATCAATTTTTTTTTCATTAAAACCAATTTTTAATAAATTTTCCATTAAAGCTTTTGGATTATATAATAAAACACTTTCTTTTTTAGAAGAAGATTCATTAGTAATATCATTATTAAATAATTCGATTCCAAATCTAAAATTTAATTTTAATATATTTTGTTTTTGACAAGAACATTTAATCCATTTATCATCTTTTTTAAATTTTTCTAAATCTTTACATTGTTTAAATATATTTATTATTTTTTGACATTCAATACAAGTATCATAAGCAAAAAAAATAACATCTTCAGATAATATATTTTCATCATCTGAATTTTTCATTGTTCTTTTTCTTAAATAATCTTCTTTTTTTGTAAAATCATCTTTTGATTCAAATTTATCATAATAATAATTATTTAAATTCTTATTTTTTATTATATTTGAAATCATTGAAAAAATTCCCCAAGTTGGTTCTAATTTCCAATTAATTATTTCTTGATATAATAATATAGATAAATCATCTTGATTACAATTAACAATTGCTTTAAATATTAATTCTATTATTTCCATATTAAAATTTTCTTTTTTCTTTAATATTTCCATTAATTGATAAAATCTATATTTTTTCTCTTCTTTATCAGTATACCAAAATGTTAAAGCAAATGTTGTTATCCAACATGAATAAATATAATCATCCATTTCACTTATTTTTTTTGTTTCTGATAATGATAATGAACTTTTATTTATTATTTGATAATTTAATTCTTCTATTTCTTGATTGTAATTTAATGTTTTACTAAAATTTTTTATATTTTTTATAAATAATTCTTCATTTATAAGAATTGGAAATATATAATATTTAAATTCTATTTTGTTATTTTCATTTATATTATATTCATATCCATGTAATATAGTTTTTTCAATATTATTTAAATTTGAAAAAAAATTTTTGTCTGATGATGTTAATGCAATTTCATTTTTAATTTCTATTGTTTCTTTAAAATCATATTCTTTTGAATTTAATAAAAAATTAGGTTTTGATTTTGAAAATATTGTTTTTTTTGATTTATTATTTATTTTCTCATCGAATAATAAAATATCCATTTTATCATTTATATTTTTTGGTTGTATTCTTTTATAAATAAAATCATAAAAAAGTTGAGTTTCAAAAAATTTAGAATAAAATTCATTTTCCGAACCAAGAGAATTTAAATATGCATCAATATTAATCAATGATGTTAATTTCATTCCAATTTTAACATCACTATCTTTAATTAAATATTTAGAATAATTTTCTAATAAACTTGTCATGAAACTTAAAAACATTTCTCTATAAATATCATTTAATTTTTGAATATCTAATATATCATTTTTTAATTTTCTTGAATTATCTTCAAATTTATTTCTTAAAGAAATTGGTATTTGAGGATTTTCATTTTCTGTTATTTTAGCATCAATTAATCCATTATCAATATCAATTAAAATTATTGAATCTTTTATATTTAAATTATTTATTTGAAGAAAATTATCTTTATATGATTCATTTATTCCAAAAATATAAGGCAATTTATTATTAATCAAATGAAATATTTCTTTATGTAAAATTGATATAATTAAATATTGGTATTTTAAAGGAAAAATCATTGAAAGAAATATCATTATTATATACGTTAAATTTTCTATATTTGAACTAAAAAATATTATTTTTTTTTCTAGGAGAATATATTTTAATATTTCTAATATTTCTTGACTACTAAATAATTTATAATATTTTCTTATTTCAAAATCTAATAAAGGTATTTCTGACATTTTATGTTCTTCAATAAGTATATTAATATCTTTTATTATATTCAAATTTATTTTTCTTAATCCTCTTGGAATTTCTGGTGTTTCAATTATAATATGTTGAATAATTTTATCTAATAAAAAATCAGATTTTACTTTTATTTTTTCTTCAAAAAGATTTATCAATGTATTTAATATAATAGTAAAATAATTAAAATAAGGATGAATTGAAACAAAACATAAACATTTAGGAATATAAATATTTTCTTTATTTTCTTTGTTTTCTATATTTATTTTATTTTCCTTTTGTAAATTATATATTTCTTTATATTGATTTATATCTTCATATATTATTGCACATGTTATAAATTTATATGTGTTAATTGCGCTATAAAATCTATTATCAAGAATTAAAGAAAAATTAATTTTATTTGGTTTTTCATTACTTGAAATTAACTTATATCCATTAGGAAAAAGATTTTTTATTATTTCATTGTTAATTTGAATCTTTTTTTTATCAATATTTGGAAATTTACATAAAATTTCTGGTTTTATTATTTCATTTAGTTCATCTAAATTTTTATTAAATATATTTTCATCGGTAAATATTTCTGGTTTTATTCCAATTTCTAAAAAATAATCAATAAATATATTATTTCCATCAAATAAAAGTCTTTCATATTCAATAATATCATCTATTTTTTTATTTTCAATATTATTCTTATTATTATTATCCTCCATTCAAAATAATTCAAAAATAAATTTAATAAATAAAAAAAATTTTAAACTAAAAATATTTACATAACTTTCTTAAAATATGAATAATATAAATTAATAAAAATAAAAAAATTAAAATCAATTTATTAAATTTTGAAAGAGAAAATGCAATATAATTTAAATAAAATTCTTCATTAAATTATAAAAATAAGGTAAAAAACTAAATAAAAAATAAAATAAATTACTCTAACTCTAATTTCAAACAAAAAAAAAATAAAAGAAGAAGTTTTATTTACTTCAAATATAAGTGAAACAGAAGATATAAATATAATAAAAAAGTATCAAATTCAAATAATTTAGAAAAAGAAAATTAAATAATAATGGAAGGTTACTTATTATTTAGATCTAATCAAGATCAAATTGAAATAAAAGGAATATGGTTAATTTCTTCGGAATTAGAAAATAATAAGCGTTATGTTTGTTAAAAAAATAATTCAAAATCCAATTAAAAATGATTAAATTTATTTTTCTTATTATGAACCAAGTTTAAATGATAGTAAATATATGAGTTATTTTATTTGAAAATTATTTAACATAAAGATCTTTTAAGTAATTTTTAAAAAAAACATGACATTCTCAGGTTTACTAAGTTAAAATATGAGTTATTAAATCTTATCATTATACTTGGAAAAAAAATGATAATTTTGAATATTATATAAAAAAATCATTGAAATCTTTTATTAATTATTAATTTTATCAAAGTTATTTTTTCTTAGTGAAATTATATTAATTATTATATAAGTAAAATTTTTTTTTAAATTTTTTTTAATATATATATATAAATTTCATTTAATATACTATCAAATAAATAATCTAAATTCATAATACAATTATTTAAGTTCATAACAATTATAATCTTATAAATTCTATTAATTCTACAAAAGATAAGTAAAGTATTATAACTTAATAATTACCTGATACATTATACATAAATAAAAATCAAAGGTAACAAAAATAAATTAAATATAAAATTAATAATCTTGTATTGTATTAATTAAAAATTCTTTATAAGTAATAAATTCATTTTTTTCTATAAAAAGATTAAAATCAATTAAATGTACAAATTCATTTTCTAATTTCGATAATTCTTTAGCACTAATACCAGCAATTTTTGAATAATAATAAAACTCATAAATTAAATCTTCATTATATTTTAAAGCAAGTAAAATTGAAGCAAATAATATTCTATGAACATTAAATGCTGTTAAAATTAAATTACTTTCTTGAAATAAACGATCAATGTAAATTAAAGATATTATTAAAGTATTATTTTCAATTTCAGTATATTTTTTAATTCTATTTAAATATTTTTCTAATGAAATTTCAGGAATTTGATTTTGACTAAAAATACTTTTGTCTTGTTTTAATATTAATTTTTGATAATTTGATAAATGTTTATTTTTATTTATTAGTTTATGTAATATTTTAATTATTCCTTCTAAAATTTTTGAATCTAATGGAATAGTGCAATCACTTGAATTTGAATATATTGAATTTTCTTGAGTTGAAAAACTATTGTTTAATTCGTTTTCCATTTTTTAAAATAAAATTATAATTTCATACAACATTTAAATCATTGAAGTTAATTATTAATATATAATTATAATGAAATTTTTATAATTTATTTTATATATTTTTTTAGAAATTTAAGATATAATATAAAAATAATATAAAAATACAGTAAATGTCTTAAACATTAATAAATGGTAAAATCAATTTTTATAGAATAAAAATGCAAATTCAAATAATCATTTAATATTAAATTATTTTCATATCATTAACAAATATAAACTAGTTAAATAGGAAAGAATAAATTTAAATAATACAATAAATTTCCAATTTCAGTGAAAAAAACCACTTTTTTAATGAAATTATTTTCCTGAACAAAATAAAATTTTCTTAAAAATATATTTAAAACTATCTTCAATTTTTAAAAAACCACAAAAATAATAACAACATGATTTTAAAAATAAAAAAAATATTTGATTAAATTTTACTTTTGAAGAGGAAATTAAATGTTTTTTAAAGAACATTCTAAATTCTATTCATTTTTTTTAAAATTTTTCCATCTCGAAAAAGAATATTGTTATAATTTTTAAATTGTGAATATATAAAATAAAAAAAATAGAAGTATTATAAATATTTCTTCTATTAAATTTAAAATTTTTAACAAGGAAAACAATTTTAAAAAAATCTGTTTTAAAAGTATTAATGTTTAAAATAATAATAAATTAATCAAATTTAAATTTTTATATTTTTTTATTGTGTTATTCTAAATTATTTTTTTAATTAAAGATTTATCAAATAATATTTTAATTATTTTTCTTTTATATCTCAAATGACCTTTAAAAATATATTTTATATCTATATTTTACTTTTAATAGATTTTTAATTGTCTTCTTACAAAAATAATTAAATTGTTTGTACTTACCTATCATTGTAATTTTAGTTTTTTTAACTGTTTTTTTATATAAAATGAAGTTAAATTTAATATTGTTAATTTAAATCTTTCTTTTTTTAAATTTTCATTCATATCTATTTACATTATTTTTTAAGGAATAATTCTAGAAAATAAACTATTTTAATATAAAGTGGATTTTAAAACTAAAAACATAATTAGATTGTTTATAATTAATTTATATTAATTATTCCTATAATATAATTTCACAACACACATCGTTTTTTCAAAAAGAAAAAATTGTTTTATATAATATAACTAACTTCTTAATATAAATTATTCATATCTCTATAATCAATTAACAAGTGATAATTTATTTTTATACTCTAAATGAAATTAAAAAAAAATTTATAAAATTAACTAATAATTTTAATCAGAATCTATATAACAATTACTTCTGTATTTTTCACAATATGAAAAAAAAATTTTGAAAAAGGCTAAAATATCATCTCTTGAAAAATAATAATCTTCAAAATTATTATTTAAAAAATCATAAATATAATTTGCAATACTCTCATAATCAGAATTATCATCATAAGAATAATTTAAAGGAGCAAAACTTGAATAATTAGAAGAATACTTTGTTGAAGAAGAAGAAAATTCATCCTCACAGTTATAGATTTCATATTTAATTGAATTTATTATATTATTCAAATCTAATTCATCATCATGCTCTTTATCTACCTTTATTAAACAATAAATAATATTAAATATTTTATATTCTGTTAAAGGGAAAAAATCATTTTTTAAATTTTCAAATAATTGTTTTGCTTTCTGTTTTATTATTGGATTCATTTAGAATTATATGAAACTTATTATATTTTTGATAAAATATTTTATTTAACTTGAAAGAGTTAACAAAAAAAATAATCGTCAAATAAATTAATCAAATATAAAAATTAAATTTAAAAAGCTCTTAAGATAAGCTATTTTTGGGTTTTTATTATTCTATCGATAAAAGTAAAAGGAAAATACAATCATAAAAAGTAATTTTGTTTCAAATCAAAATAAGAAACATTAATTCATGAAAAATATAAATAATATTATTGATATTTACTTAAAAGTGATGTTTTTCAATTTAAAAAATAAAAAAGAAAATTATTAATTGAGTATAATACTTTTTGGAGATAATTATGAGTGATGATTTGATAAACATTATAAACTTCCAATGAAATTTTATCTTAATTAATATTGTTATTACTCTATATAATTATCTTAGATTCTTTTTGAATAAGTTTTTACATCTTTGAAATCATATATTCAAGATTTTAGAAAAATATTTATTATCTTTACATATTTTGTTTTCTATTCATTTTTATTATTTTATTATTTTACTGAAAAAAAAAATAAATGAAAACAATTACAATAATTAAAAAAAGATTTATTAAACAATAATATTGATTGAAAATTTAAATAAATTTTAAAAAAACTTATCAATAATAAGTTATAAAGAATTATCAACAAATTTCATAAGTAAATTAGTGACTAATTTCTTTATTATATATTCCTCTATTAAAATTTAATTTAATCAAAGAATATTTCTAAGATAACAATTATTTAAATGATAACCATTTAATTCATAAATTTTATCAAATTACTTAAATTACTCTTTCCTTGAATGAAAAAATATTCTCTTATCTCTTTTGAAATAATTTAGCACATATTTTTTTTAATACAATACATAAAAAATTTCATTTATTGTGTTAAAGGCTTTTTAGTATTCTTTCTAATATTTTTCCCTTTTAATATTAATAATTTTGTTTTTATTCTTAATTTAGATTAAATGTTTTATAAATAATAAAAAGGATATTTATTGCTTTTTTGAGCTAAAGATTTTACTTACAAAGTTTTATATTTATAATTATGATTAAAAACTTTTTTAATAAATAAAATAAATATAAATTAATATTTAATTATTTTTATTAAATTCATTTTTAAAATTTGTATTTAATTCATTTATTTTTTTTAATTTTACTTGAAACATATTATCATAATTTTTTTTAATAATATACATTTTCATTAATTCATCTTTTAACTTACTATTTTCTTTAATTAAATTTTCATTTTTTTGATTTTCAACAATTAATTTTTTTTCCAAATCTTTTTCATTATTTTTCATTAATAATAATTTATAATTTTCTTCTTTAATTTCATTTTCTTTTTTGATTTTTTCAATATCATTTTTTAAATTTTCATTTTCTTTTTTTAACTTTTCAACTTCTTTATTAACATTAATTAAATTACCTAAAATTTTATTTAAAGGAATATATTTAATTTCTTTTTTTGGAACTTTAATACTGACTTTTTCATTTTGAATAATTCTAAAACTATTTTTATTTTCAATAAAAGAAAATAATAAAATTTGTTCTTCTATTGATAAATTTTCAAAAGAAACAAAAGATTGAAAATTAAACATTTTATTTTGATTAAATTCATTTTGATTTAAATAATCATAAATATAATAAATATCAAAAGATTCAATTTTTAATTTTTCATTATCAAATTTATTCATTTTTTCCTTTAAATTTTCTATGAATTCTTCATCAATATAATTAAAACTTTCATTATTTAAAATACTTTTATTTGTATTTTCAGGAAATAAATTTTGTAATAGAAAATTTAAATTTTGTTCTTCTTCTTCTAATTTTTTTTCTTCTAATTGTTTTATTATATTTTCTTCAATTTCAGTTAATTTTAATTTAGAAATTAAAGTATCAAAATTTATTATTTCTCTATTATTATTATTTATTTCATTTTCTTCATTTTTTTGATTTGATGAAGAACTATTAAATTCATTATTTGATAAATTATTTTTTTCTAAAGAATTATTACTTGATAACATTGTTTCTGATTTTAAATTTGATATTTCTTTTTTCATTGATTGTAAAATATAATATAAATTCTCATTTAATTGTTTTATTTTATTTATTGATGTTTCTGTTTTTTTTTGATTTAATGAATTATTTATTGTTAAGGAATTTATTTGAGAATTTATTTGAGAATTATTTGATGATATTGTATTTTTATTTGATGATTTTTGACTATCCATTTTTTATTTATTTTTGTTTTTTTTCATTTTTTTAGTTTTTAATTTAAATAAATATTTATTTATATTTTTTTTCTTTATTTTTAAATTTTTTTTTCAAAAGTTGTATTTTATCTTAAAAATAAAAAGATTATTTTATAAAATTGAAAAGACAATTTTTAAAAAATATTATTAAATAGATTTTAAAATATACATTTTTTTAATCTATAATAATTTTAATAAATGTCAAATATAGAAAGTGAAATAGATAAATATGCTTTATTAATAAAAAATGAATTTTCAATTATTAGTTCTAATTTTATTAAATTATCAGATTTATATAAACAAAATAAAGAATTATTAAAAAAAAAGAGAAATTTAAAGCATTTAACAAAAAGAATAAAAATTTTCAAATTCAAGAAAAGAAAAATTTAGAAAAAAAAAACAATTTCTTCAAAAATTATTATTGAACCAAAATATGATGAAAAAGAAGGAAAAGTTATAAATGAATTTCATATAAAATTAATTTTTGGTGAAAATAAAAGTTGTTTTGGTCCTTATCAATCTGAATCTTTTACAAAAGATTTAAATAATATTATAATTAATAAATTAAATGAAATTTTTTTAAAATGGAGAAATTTGAAACAATTAAATCAAGAACAAAATAATTATTTAAATAATTGTTTTCATCAAATTAAATTATCTATTAATAAATTTATTGAAGATAAAAAAAATCAAGAGAATAATAATGAACCTTTTAATATGAAAGAAAATCATTTTAATGAAGATTTTAGTCAAAATAATAATTCAGCGAACAATAAGGAGAATAAAACAATTTTGAATAAAACGAATAATTTTGAAGAAAAAGATTCTGATAAAAAAAATGTTAAATCAAACAATCAATCTTTTGATAATATAAATGAAGAAACTTCAGAAAAAACTATTAAAAAAGAATTTAATATATTAAGTTATTTAAATGAAGAAGATTATGAAAATGAAAAATCAAAAAAATAATTAAAAAAATATAAATAAAATAATAAACCAAAATAATATTTTTTTCACAAATATAATTGTTATATTGATATTTATTGAATAATTAAAAGTATTAATTATATACTCTAATTTATATTCAATAACTATCATCTTTTTAATTATCAATAGAATTTTCATATTAAAAAGAAATAGAAAATCTCTTTTTACTATTAGAATAATTTAAATCAGAAGATTTATCTAAAGAATTAATATTTAAATCATTAATTAAAAGTTTTTTTCATCATTTTTTTTTTCCATAATCTATATAATGAATTTAAATATACCATGAATTCCAAATTTACAATATTCAAACTATTTAAAAAAAAAGAATAAATATAAAAATATTAAATTAAAGAATAAAATGATTAAATGTTTATTAATTTACTATTCAAAGAGAAAAAGATATAATTAATAATGTTTACTATAATTATAATGTTTTTCAAAAGCAAACTTTAATTTTAGATTTTTTCCTTTTATTAGTTATCACACATTCATTTTTCTAAAGGAAAAAATAATTATTCTTAAAGTTCTATATTTATTATTTATCAAACTTTCTTTTAAATTTTTTCAATTAAAAATAATTAAAACTATTATATTAGAATTATATATTATTATTAAGAAAGTTGATAATTTCTTAAAAAAAACTAGGAAGAATAAAATTAAAAAAATGTTAAGATAAAATATAGAAGTGGAGAAATCTTTTATATGTTTATTAAAAATAAGTATATTCCTTTTAATTTTCTTTTAAATAATTTAATTTATTGATAATCATTATTTTTATATATAAAATTTGTTTCATTTATTATTAAAAAATTTTATTATTTTAAAATAATAGAATTAATAATGACATTTTAAATAACAATTCATTTCTATTTATAATGTGATTAATTTTATATTTTTATTATAAATGTCTGAAAAAGAAATTTCTTATTTAATAGATTCAAAATTAATAGAAATAAATCATAAATTATCTAAAAAAAAACTTCAATTTACTCCTTTAGAAATATCAGATAATTATTTCAACGAAGTAAGAGAAGAATTAATAGAATTTAATCCAGAAATAAAGAAAAAATCAAACAGTGAAATTATTTCAAAAAAAATAACAAGTAAAATTCCCTTAAATATAAAAAAAGTAAAAACAAATAAAGCATTATCTAAATTTATAAAACAAGATAAAGATAATAATATATTAATAGATAATAATTTAAGTTTTTATAATTCAAATAGTAAAAATACAGGAGTAATTTCAGAAATGAAATCAAATGATATTTATAATATAATTAATGAAAATATAAATGAAAATAATATTCAATTTCATAAAAGAAAATTAACAAGTATGAATGATGAAAAATTACTTTTTGAAAAAAATTCCAATGGAAATAAATTATATAATTCAAAAGATCAAAATGATAATAATGAAAATAAAGATGTTATTATTCATATGAAAAAAAAATTTTTAACAAACAAACCGAAAAAATCATTTTGTTTTTCAAATTTACAATTTAATCAAGATGAGGTTAATTCTTTATCGAATATAGAAGAAATAACAAATTTTTATTCATATACAGAAAAATGTTTTGAAACGATGTTTTATTTAGAAAAAGAAAAAATAATAAATAAATGTACTCCTTTAAATTTTCCTTTTGATAAAATAATAAATGAAAAAAAAAAGAAATTAGTAATTTTTGATTTAGATGAAACTTTAGTACATTGTCAAGTAAAAAATATAGAAGAATGTCAATATCAAATTGATATAAATTTACCATCAAAAAAAAAAGCAAAAATAGGAATTAATATAAGACCAAATTTAAATAGAGCTTTAAATAAAATTAAAGATAAATATATTATTGTTGTTTTTACTGCAAGTCATAAAAGTTATGCTGATGCCGTTTTAAATTTTATAGATCCTAATGATTTATATTTTAAATATAGATTATATAGAAATAATTGTACTACTATTAAATTAAATGGAAAAGAAATTTATATTAAAGATTTAAGCTTATTTAAAAATATTAATTTAAAAAACATTATTGTCGTTGATAATTCTGTTATGAGTTTTTATTTTAATTTAAATAATGGAATTCCTATTTTACCTTATTATAATTCTTTTAAAGATAATGAATTAATTTGTCTTTCTTATTATTTATTTTCTATTTATGATTATCATGATTTACGAAATGCAAATAAAAAAAATTTCAAATTAGAATCATTTAAAAATCATGTTTTTGATAAATTAAAATTAGAGGAAGATAATAATGAAAGTGATGATTCTATTTTAGGTTTAAGAGCCGAAAATTCTAATTATCAAATTGAAAATAATAATGATGATGATATAAATGATTATAATGATAATGATGATTTTGATAATAAAAATAAAAAAATTTTAAAATTTAATGTTTCTGAAAATTTAAAGGAGTCTATTCATAATTTTAGAAAAAAATATTTTGATGAGAAAATTTCAAAAGGAAGAGACATGAATTAATTGAATTTTTTTAAAAATTTAATTTGATATTATTGGAATTAATAATAATTTTTAATAAATTTCACTTAATAATTTATTCATTAACTAAATTTTGTAGATACTCAATTGTTAGTAATCCATTAGTTGTTATATTTATATTATATTTTTATAGTATTATTATAAAATAATTGTAAATTTAGTAAACTTTTAGATAGAAAAAACCAAAGTTTAATTTTTTTTTAAAATTTAAATTTAACATTATCATAAATAAACTCATTATTTATTTTCTTTGTTTTTTTATTTATTTAAAATGAATGGTAATATTAATATTCATTAAAAATTTTTATAAAAATTTTTTAAATAAGTTAAAAAATAATTAAGGTTGTCGTTTGACAATGTTTAATGAATTTTAAAATAAAGGAAATAAGAACTTTATGATTAATAGTATAAAAAATTTGAAAATTTCAAACATAGTTCATTATTTTCTTTTTATAATAAACTTTACTTAATATTTTTTAATTAAGAATTTAAAATAATATCAAGAAAAGTTAAATAAACTTCAATCATTATGAAAAATCATCTTTTGTATAATAAAGATAAAAATATAACATTAATAAAAAGATTTTAAATTAAATAATCATTTAAAAAAAATTATTAATATAATGATTTATTATTAAAGATCAATACAAGTTTAAATAAATTCAAATAAAAAAAGTTTGATAAAAAATTAATTATATAATTAATAAAATAAAATTAATAAACTTTGTTAATTAATTTGAATAAAAATTAATAATGAAATTTAGGATTTACATTTTTTATTTTTTTTATTTAATAATAACTATATTGAGTCATCTTTTTTTACCAACAACATCATTCAAAGACAATAAAAAAATTGAAGTAGATAAAATTTTATAAATATTTAAAATAAATTATATGTTTAATGTTCCATGAAAATAAAAATTTATATAATTAAAAATTCATAAACCTATTTTTTTCATAATTAAAAGGTAAATAATATAAAAAAAGATGAAAACAAAAATAACAAAAATATTATTTCTTTCATTATTAATATCAATAATCATATATCAATCAAAGCATATTAATTTAATGAATTCAAAAATATTAAGAAAAACTTTATCAAGTAATGGCATAGATGAAATATGTAACAAATCAAAAGAAGGAATAAATGAATTATATACAAAATCAGAATATGAATATATTTCTAAAGATAAAGACGAAAAATATGTTGATTATCTAATGAAATTTTTAGAGGATTATGAAATTAAATATTTAAAAGATTATTCAAAAAAATTATTAACAATAGGAATTGTATTATGTTTAGAAGCATTATTAATTATATTTTGGGTAGGTTATTGTATTTGTTGTGGTCATCCTTGTTGTTGTTGTAAAAATAATGGACAAAAAGATACTTGTGTAAATACTTCTTTTAGGATTGCAACAATATTATTTTTAATTAGTATTATTTCTTGTGTTTTAGGAATGATATATTCAATAAAATTTAATCAGAGTATAAATAGTACGTCATGTTCAATTTTTCGACTTTATGATCATTTTATTTCTGGTGATGAATGTTCTGAAAAACCAGTTTGGAATGGAATTAATGAAATTAATCATTTAATTAATCAAACTGAAGATCAATTAAATTATATTGATAATTATACTCAAACAGTAATTAATAATTCTAATGATACAAACATTTCTACATTTGAGTTTCAAAATGAACCATTATCTGTGAATCCGTATCCTGAATATGAGAGAGATAAAGATTCTAATGTTTATATTGCTTTAGATGAATATAAAAATAAAATAGAACAAGATCTTTTTTTTTTAGACAAAGGTTTCAAATTATTAAAGGATTTATCAGACTTAGCTGATCAAATTAAGAAGGATAAAACAAAAATTTCTGAAAGTTTATATAATTCTGGAAACCAATTAAATGATATAAATAATACTTTTAATACTTTATCAAATGATATTTTAGATGTTATTTATGATTATCAAAGAAAATATAATAAATATTCAAATTTGTTTTATCTAGGAACTTTTGGTCTATTATTTATTTGTTCTATTTTAATATTAATTAGTTTAATGTTATTTACAATATGTGAATGTCAATGTCCAAGATATATTTTTCATTTTACATATTTTTTTAATATGTTATTTATTCTTATTATTTTAATTTTTGGTATTATTTTTGGATTAATTTCGTTGATTGGGAAAGATTCTGTTGGAGTAATGGAAGAAATTATTAGTGAAAGTAATTTAAATAAAACTTCTGATGCTGTTGTTTTAAAAGGAAATGGAACTAAATACTTAAATGTTTGCTTTAATAGTAATGGAAATTTATCTAGTGTTTTGAATTTAAAATTAAATAATAATGGAATTGATGTTTTAAATCAATTATATCATTATAAAAGTATTGTTGATGATGCTATTATTGTTTATCAAAAATATGATTTTTCATCTTTAAATGATGTTTTGGATGATGAATATAAATTTTATTATGAGCCTCAAAATGATAATAAATCTATAAAAGATGTTTTAGATACATTTAGAAAATATACTGATAAAAAATATAATGAAAAAGTAAAATTTTCTCATTTTTGGGTAACTAATGAAAAATTCTGTGAGGTTGATTCTATAAAAATAAATCCTTACAATCATTTAGAAGAAGATGCAAACTATTGTTTTATGTTTAATTCAATATCAGCATGTTTGCAAACTTATAATGATATAACTTTTGATAATGGGAAAAATTTATGTGATATTTGGTTAGAATATAAAAATTCAATTAATGGATTTATTGAAAATTACCTACAAATACTTTCAGAACTAAAATCAGATTATACAAGTAAGCTAAATGATTCTAAAGTTCAAATTGTGAATGGTTTAAAAGATTCTCTTAATATGATAGAACCAATTTATGATATATATAATGGTCGTTTAAGTGACGATAATGATGATATTTTTTCTGTTTTAAATTGTAGATTTTTAAAAAGGGATTCAAGAATTTTTTTTGATGTCTTAGGAAATGATTTAAGCAAAGATTCTGGATTTATTGAAATATTTATACTTGTTTCTTGTATTTGTTCTTCTTTAGGAATTTTCTTTGGTTTAATTATTATTTTAAGAGCAAAAATGAATGAAGAAAATAAAAAAAAAATAAAATTAAAGAATTCTATAAAAAAAGAAAATTTAACTGAATTAACTGAGTTGAAAAGTAAAAAAAGTGAAATTGAAAAAAATGAAAATGAAAAAATTGACAAGGAAGAAGTTAAAGTTCAAAATGAATGAAAAAATAATATTATGAAGATAAATTTATTAAATTCAATTTAATACAAATAAAATATTTAAATTATATTTAATAAATTATTTTTTCCTTTGTTTCTCATTTTCTAAATTATTAAGAAAATCTAAATGAGTATAAATATCTTTTTTACTTAAATTTAAATTTAAATTATCAAAAATTCTTTTAGCATTAACAACAGAAGTAGTTAAAATAAAAAATCTCATTTTAGGAAATTCTTTATTTAAATATCTAATACAAGCGATTTCAGAATAAGTAATTCCTCCAATAAAAACTAATAAAATATTATTAGAATTATATTTAGGATTAATAAGAAAATTTTCATCATTAGGAAAAAAAGTTTCTCCTGGAATTTTATTTAAAATTTCTTTAATTCCAAACCAACCTTTTTTAAATATATTTTCAATTAATCTAATTGAAATTGGACAATAGCCCCCATAAACATAAGAAGCATCATTTGGTTGATTTATATTTACATCTTTTTTAATTAATTCTAATTTTTTATTTAAAATTTTATAAAAATCATTTCCATCTCTTTTTTTTATTATTTTTAATTTTTCTAAATTAGTTAATAAAAGTAAATTTTGAAAACCATATATTAATGATATTTCTTTTTTTAAATTATTATATATTTTTTCCTTTAATCCTCCATTTATTTGACATTGAATAATTATCATTTGTAAAAGAGAATATAAATTTCCTTTTTTTCCTATTTCATTTTCATAATATTCAAAAATTTCTTTATTTTCAAATTCAACTGATAACATTATTTGTTCTAATAATAATCTTCTTTTAAAATTCGGATGTGATAATTTATTTGAAATAAATTGTGCTATATCAATATGATTTAATAATGATTTTGATTCATTATTTATTTGCTTTACTAAAGTTAAATTTTTTGATATACCATTAAAATCTTTTAATTTTTTCCCTCTTTCTAATATTGAAGAATGCATTTTTAATCTTTTTGGTAAAAATTGTCTAATTTTATTAAAATTATAATCTTTAATCATATAATATAAAGGATCTCTATAATCTAAATATATAATATTTGATTTATTTTCTTTATTTGGAATTATACTTTGATCAACTTCAATTGAATTTAAATCAATGCCAAAATAATCATCTATAATTCCTTCATAATTAAATTGGGTAATAAAAGGAGTAATATAATCAATATTTCTATCAATTATTATACAAGATAATATTTCTTCATTTTTCAATGGATCTTCTTTTATATTTTCTTCATTTTCTCTTTTTAATATTAAATTATATAATTGTTTGCTTTTATCTCCTTTATAATAAAAACTTAGTATTTTTCCAAATAAAATTTCTAATTCTGCAATTATTTCACTTAATCTTACTAAAGAAGAAATATCATTATTAAGAAATAAATTTTGAAAACTATTTTCATCTTCCAAAGATAATAAATCATAATCTAAAGGAAAAATATCTAAAGGAAAATTATAAAAAGTATAATTTTCAGGAATATACAATTGACTTAAATTTTTACTTGAAATTGTTGGTTCAACTATATTTAAATCAACATTAGGAAACATTATTATTGAATAATAAGTTTCTGGATAATAATAATTTCCTTTTTTTCTTTCTAATTGTAATTTATTATACATTAAATCATATTGTTGATTTATTAAATGAAAATATTCTCTTGTTCTTGGAATAAAATATATTATTCTTGTTGCTTCTATATTATAAGGACAATTTTCTAAAAAATATATTTTTCTTTCAAAACCATATTCTTCTAATTTTGATGCTGGTAAAAAAAAATTTAATTTTTTTATTAGTTTTTTACTCATTATTATTATTTTTTTCTTTTCTTCTCTTTCTTTTTCTTTATTTATCTATTTTTTGTTAAAATTTTTTTTTTTACTTTTTTAAATATATTTTCTAAATTTTGAGTTATTTCATCTTTAAAAACTAATAAATCTATACTATCAAAGGGATTTTCTGGAATTTCAGGAACAACAAATTCTTCATTCATTCTTTAAATAAAAAAAATAAATATTATTTTTTATGAATAAATGAAATTAAATGGTTCTTAAAATATAATAAAATTAATCAAAAATATTAAAAATAATTTTATTTAATTTTCATAATGGGTGCAAAAGAGTCAAATAATATTAATGACTTAAATAATAATAGTCCATTTTTTCCAGGAACAGAATTAAATGGAGGAACACCATGTTATAGAATAGATAAAGATAATAAAATAATATTTAATTATGAACATTTCGAAAAAGATTATAAAAAATTAAATGAATCCATAGAAGAATTTAAAAATCTTTTTAAAACTGAAGGAACAGATGATTTACAACTAAATATTCATAGTTTAAAAAAATTCGGTGAATTAATTAAAGATCAAGAAATTTTAGAAGAATATAATTTAATTATTAATAATTATAAATCACATTTTATGTCTTATTTTAATTCTTTTAAAGAAATGTATAAATTAGTAAAAGATACTTTTGAATCTAATCAAAATTATATCAAAAATTGGTTAAAAACTCAAAATAATTTTAATACAATTGATGAAATAAATAGAGAAAATTTTGAAAAGGATAAAATTAATAATATATATAAGCTATATCATAAATTTAATGAAGAAATTCAAAGTATAGATAATATTTTAATAGAAAAATTAAAAATTCCGAAAAATAAAGAAAAACAAAAACCAGAAATAAATATGCAAGATTTGAAAAAACAATATGAAAATGAAAATACTAATGATAATATTAATAAAATGTTTTCTTTTCAAAATCATGTTCAATTTTTATCTTTTGTTAATTCAATTGTACAATTAAGAGATTATTTTGAAGGAAGAAATATTTTTCTGAATAAATTCATTGATGTTTATAATAATATGTGTAATTTATATTGTGAAATTTTAAAACAAATTCCAAATGCTAATGATAGAGTTGATATTATGAATGAAATTAATCAATATTTTGGAATTATCTTTAAACATAGATTTATAAGACATATTCAAATTAAATTAGAAGAATTAGAAAAAATAAAAGTAGAATAAAATAATTATTATAAACATTTTTTATTCTTCTATTTCATTATACATATTAAATAAAAAAATAATTATAATAAAAACAATAAAATAAATAAATGAAAATAAAAAATAAATAATTAACCTTAAAAAAAATAAACTTAAATTTTTAAAAAATTTAAAAAAAAATTAAAATTTAAAAATGTCGAAAAAATCAGGAATTCCAAAAGAAGAAGCAATTCCATTTTTAATATATGATTCAACATCAAAAAGTAAGACTTGAAAAAAATAACATATTAAAATAGTATTTACATTAACAGAAGAAGGTGAAGAAATGATAAAATCATTTGATGGAGAATTTGGTGTGATAGCAGTAGCAGGAATGTATAGAACAGGTAAATCATATTTATTAAACAGAATGTTATTAAATAAGCAAAAAGGATTTTCAGTAGGTCCTACAGTGAATCCATGTACAAAAGGACTTTGGATTTGGTCAAAACCAATTTATGGTGATTCAGATAAAGGAAAGAGACTTCCAATATTATTAATTGATACTGAAGGTTTCGGTGCTTTAGATACTGATTCTAATCATGACATTAGAATTTTCACTTTAGCAATTCTTCTCTCTTCTTTTTTTGTTTATAATTCTGTTGGATCTATTGATGAAAATGCACTTACTAATTTAAATTTCGTTATTAATTTAAGTAAATTTATTCATTTAAGAAATGGAGATAAAGAAACTGATCCTGAAGAATTAGCTAATTTCTTCCCTAGTTTTCTCTGGGTTTTAAGAGACTTTTCACTTCAATTAATTGATGATAATGGGGAAACTATCACTCCTAAAGAATATTTAGAAAAAATTTTGGAAGGTACTAAAAATATGCAAGATCCTAAAAATAAAATAAGGAAATTAATTAAAACATATTTTAAAGATAGAGATTGCTTCACAATGATTAGACCTTTAACAAATGAAGGGCAATTACAAAATTTAGAAGAATTACCTATGGAAAAATTAAGACCTGAGTTTTTAGAACAAATTTTAAATTTAAAGAAGAAAATATTAGGAAGAGTTAAAGTAAAAAGTTTAAATGGTAAAGCTTTAAATAAGGAAATGTATTTAAATTTAATTAAAAATTTAATTGGTGCTTTAAATTCTGGAAATGTTCCTAATATTGAAAATACTTGGATGTCAATGTGTAGAGTTGAATCATATAAAGCTTTTGAAGAAGCTGAATTAATATATGAAAATTATTTAAAAGAAAATTTAGGTAATTCTGATGAAACTTTAGAAGAAATTCATAAAGAAGGAAAAGAAAAAGCTTTTAATTTATTTAAAAAAAAAAGTTTAGGTGATGCTGCTATTGAATATGGAAAACAATTAAAAACAAAAATAAAAGAAAAATATTCTTATTATTGTAAATTACAAGATGAAGAAAATAAAGGAAAAATATTAAGAGTATTAAATAAATGGTATTCGATTTTAGAATCAAGAATTCAAAGTAATGAATTTAAATCAATAGAAGAAATAAGTAATGATTTTATTTCTTTGGAAGAAAAATTAAATGAAACTTTTCCAAATTATAATGGTAAAAGTGAATTATTTAATGATTTTAAGACTAAAATTTTTGCTTTTGCAGGACAATATTTTGCAGCTAAAGCAGATTCAGAAAAAAAATTTATTGAAGAACAAAATGAACAAAAAATGAAGAAATTAATAAATGATTTAGAAACAGTGAAATCAAATTATGAGAAAGAAAATGAAAAGAAACAAATAATTTTAAAACAAAATAAAAATGAAATAAAAGATTTAAAAGATGAAATAAATCAATTAAAAGAAAATTTAGCAGTTAGTGAAAAAGAAAAAGAAATATCAGTGAATAATTTTAATAATCAATTAACAAGATTAAAAGAAGATTATGAGAGAAAATTAAAAGAAAGTGAAAAAAAGAAAAATATGAATGAAGAAAAGGAAAAAGAAGCAGAAAGAAAAGTAATAACAATAAAAGCAGAATGTGAGAAAGAAAAAGCTTTATTAGATCAAAAAATTAGTCATCTAACAAAACAAATAGAAGATTATTCAAAAAGAGAAAAAGAAACTAAACAAGAAATTTATTCTCAATTAAAAGAACAAAGTATTGCTTATAAAGATAAAGTTGATAAATATGAAAAAAATATTAAAAATTTAACCACCGAAAATGAAAGTTTAAAAGAGAAAATTGTTGATTTAGAAAGTAATATTCAAAGTGCTGAATTACTTTTTCAAAATGAAAAAAATAAAAACGAAGAATTAAATAATAAAAATATTAAAGAATTAAATGATTTAAATAATAAATTATTAACTTTGAAAAAAACAACAAATGAAGAAAGAGAAAAATTAGAAAATGAAAATAATAATAAAATAAATGAATTAACATCTCAATTAAATTCTCTTCAATTAAAATTAGAAGAATCTGAAGTTAAACAAAAAACAATAGAAGATACTTCAAAAACAAATTTATCAAAAATGGAAAGAGACAATGCAATATTAAAACAAGAAAATCAATTATTAAAAAGTCAAAATGAAGAATTAAATAATAGAATTAATGAGCAAAAATCTTATTATGAAAATATTATTCAAAATTTAGAAAATAAAGCTTTTTCTGTTGATCATGAAGAATTTCAAAAAAAAATAGATGAAGTTAAATTTTACTATGAAGAAGAAAAAAAAAAATCAGAAACTTCTTTTGAAAAAATTAAAAATAATTTATCTAATCAAATTGATAAATTAAATGAGAATTTAAATAAATCTGAATTAAATTTAAAAAATACTCAAGATGAATTAAAGAGAATTAAAGATGATAATAAAAAAATTATTGATAAATTAACTAAAGATAATTTAAAAATGCAAGAAGATAAAAAACAATTAAATCTTTCTATAAATGAAAATAATAAAAAATTAAATGAAAAAATGAAAAATTCAATTATTGAAATGGAAAAAAAATTAGAAGAAAAAGAAAATATTCATCAAAATGAAATTATTGAATTAAATAAAAATTCAGAAGAAACTTTAAATCAATTAAAAACTTTATTTGAAACTGAGAAAATAAGATTAGAGGAAAAATTAAGAGAAGAAAAAGAAAAAAATGAAAAAAGAATAAATAGTTTAATTGAAGATTATGAAAATAAATTAAAAGAACAAGAAAATGAATTAAAAGAAGAAAATGAAAATTTACAAAATGATTTAAATGATTTAAATCAAGGACATAATCAATTTATAACTAATGCAGAACATGAATTTGAATTATTAAATCAAAAAATATTAATTTTAAATTCTTCTTTGAAAGAAGCAAAAGATAATTTAAATTTAGAAATAGAAAACAATAAAAATAATTTAGAACAATTAAATGAAAATTATAATAAAGAAAGATTAGATTATCAAAATAAAATAGATAATATTAGTAATGATTTAAATAGTAAAGAAAAAGAATTAGTAGCTTTAAATTCTAAAAAAGAACAATTAGAAAAATTAATTGAAGATAAAGATTTAATTTTAAATAAAGCTAAAGAAGAAATGTTAAAAGAAAAAGAAGAATTAAATTTAAAATATGAAGAATTAAAAAAAAAATATAATGAATTAAATGATGGTTCAATGGTAAAAAATTTAGAATATACAAGAGATAATGCTTTATTAAATCAGCAAATAGAATATTTAAATAAAAAAAATGATGAAACTTCAAAAATTATAGAAAATAATCAAAAAAGATATGAAGAAAGATTATTTGCTTTAAGAAATGAAGTTGAAAAAGATTTAAATGAAAAATTTGAAAGAATAAAAAAAGAAAAATCAGATTTAGAAAATAAATTATTAAATAAAAAAAAAGAAATGAAAGAATTAGAACAATCTTTTATTAAACAAAATCAATTAGTTGTTAAAGATAAAAATAATTTAACAGAAAAATTAAATACTTTACAAAAAAATTATGATGAATTAAAAGATAATTATAATAAGGAAAAAATAGAAAAAGAAAAACAAATAAATATATTAACAAAAGAAAATAATTCATTTAAAAGTAATTTAAACACAAATGAAAAATCAATGAAAACAAAAATTGCAGAATTAGAAACTTTATTATTAGATAAAAAAACCCAATATGAAAAAGATCAAATATTATGGGAAGGTAAAATTAAATTTATTGAACAACAAAGAGATAATTTAAAAAAAGAACAAATAGATAATAATAAAAGATTTGAATCTATGATTGAAACAATTCAAAAAAAAAGTAATTTAGAAAAAGAAAAAATAGAAAGCTCTACTCAAAATTTAATTACAAATTTAGAACAAAAATATCAAAATCAAATAAAAGATATTCAAGAAAATCATAATAAATTATATTCTGAATTATTTAACAGTAACAAAGAATTAGAAAAAGAATTAAAAAGTTTAAGATTAGAAAATGAAATGATTAAAAATAAAAATAATAATCCTGAAAATTTAAATCAGAAATTAGATGAAATAAATAAAGAAAAAGAAAAATTAAAATTAAGTGAAGAAACATTAAAAAATGAATATGATAATAAATATTCAGAATTAATATTATTAAATGAAAAAGAAAAAGAAAATTATAAAAAAAAAATAGCAGATTTAGAAAAAAATTTAAGAGAAGTAGAAGGAAAAAAAGGAGTATTATTATTAGAATTAGAAAAAGAAAAAGCAAAATGGAATATTGAAAAAGATAATTTACAAACTAAATATAGTGAATTAAATGATAAATTAGTATTAGTTGAAAAAAAAAATGAAAAATTATTAAGAGAAAATGAAAAATTAAAAAATGAAAAAAATAATTTAAGAAAATTAAATTTAAAAAATGATTCTAAATTTTCGTTATTGTATAGAGATACAAGTGCTTCTCTTTTAAGTAATTCTAATTTTAGTAGTATTAATCCTTCTGGAAGAAATAATAATTATCAAAATCAAATGTTTAAAATTTTAGATGATGTTGATTCTACAGAAAGTAAACTTGATACTGAGTCAAGTGTTAATTCTAAAGGGAATAAAAAAAATGAGATTGATGAAAAAAAAAATAAATAACACTTTAATGTATTATATATATATTTTTTTTTTTTGAGAATGTTTATTATTTTAAAATATTTTTTCTATGATATTATAAATAAAAATTAAATAAAAAAAAAATTAAAATTACTAACAAGTTCCTTAAATAAAACTTAAAAATCCATAAATTAAACCCAAAAAAGAAAAATTAAACCACATGAAAGAAAGATTAAAATAGATTAAAAAAATCAAAAAAAAGGAGAAAACTCATAGAAAGGATATAAAAGTTTTTAAATTTAGTTGGTTTTAGGAATTTCAACCTCTGGATTTTTTTCTTCTTGTTCCTTAGCTACCAAATCTCTATATCTAGTGAAGCAAGCAAGTAACAAGCTACAGTATCCAAGGAAGAAATAGAAAATAGTACATTTCCAAGCAAAAGTAGGATTAGTAGCTTTCATTCTATCATTAATGAATCCATAAATGATAGGACCAGGTAAATTACCAGCAAGAGTACTAATAAGTAAATTAAGTGAGCTTCCTGCACCTTTGTGTTCTTTGGGAATTGAGGAGATAATATATCCTACTATTGTTGGTAACACTGCACTTGCACAGAAGAAGAATCCAAAGAGACATGCTCCGACTACTTGCATTGATTTTCCAAATGATAATGGGAATGTCATTAGGAGAGTTAATGTTCCAAATCCTATACATACCCATACACTCTTCTTATTCTCGTATCCTCCTACTGATGTTGATACAAATCCACCAAAACTTCCTCCTAATGTTGGACCCAATACTGATGCTGGACCATAATATTTCAATATCTCCTTCTTATCTTGAATTTTTAATCCATTCATTGCATAATCTGTTATAAATAAATGAATTACTTGGAAAATAAATAATAAATTGGCTCTTGTATAACTGGAGAAAATAAAAGCACCTTTTTTTAAAATTTCTAACATAGAACCACCTTTTGCTTTTTTCTTAGTTACAATTTCTCCTGAAATAAAAATAGAATTTCCAGTTCTTTCATTAGGAGAAGTGACCAATTTATCACCATCTTGATATCCAGCCCAGCTATATCTAGCAGAGAAATATCTACTTGGTGAGATAATGATGACAGAACCAATACCCCAAATTAAGCAACCAACAAGAGCAAAGCTATAAGGCCATTTTTCAGGAACATTGAAAGTACCAATAGCATAACCAACAACTTGTCCTAAAGGACTGGTAATATTAATAACAGTCATCATAAGAGTTTTAAGAGGTTTTCACCAAATTGATCAACCCATACTGGAATATAAATATGAGGGTAAATTCTAACAGTACCAATAGTGAATCTAACACCGAAAAGGATGAATTTATTTTTTGTAATTAAATAAACAAAGAACATTGAAGCATTAACAGCTAAGCAACATACTGTAAGTAATTTCCTATTATCTGTTGCTAAGAGACCCATAAATACTAAAGAACCTATTATTCTTCCAGTTGATGGAATTGATCCAAAAAGACCGTATTCTGAATCTGATAATCCTAAATCTTTTTTTATCATCTTTGATGATGATGATAATACTCCGTTGTCTCCTGACATAACTATTGATAATGCCACAAATGTTACAAATATTATTAAACGCATTATTCTAGATAATTCTACTTTCTCTTCTTTTGGATTTTCGACTAAAGGTGTTTCCATTTTTTTTATTTTTTGATTTTCAAGGGAAGTTATTTATTTTGTTTGTATTCAATTTTATTTTTTTTTAGGGTAAGGCTGTTTAATTTTTTTTTTTTTGGGATGAAAGAGTGTATTTTTTTTTATTTGGGTTAGATATATTTAAATTAATTAAATGGAAGTTTTTTATTTTTTTTTTTATTATTTTTTTAAAATTTAATTGTTTCAATTAATATCAAAGAAATTATAATAATAATTAATGTCATTATTCATACACAACAAATAAATAATAAAATAACAAATATAAATTACAAATTCTTCATCCATACATTTATTCAACTGGATAAACCATTGCTTTATTTTCATTGATTTCTAACATATATAAAAATTAATTGAATGAATTATTTCACTATATTTCCCATATAATTTTTTTCTGATTTTTAATCAAGAATTAAAAGTTAAAGTAAATAAAAAACAAAAAAAAAGAAAAAAACATTGTTTTTATGATATAATTTTTAATAGAATTTAATTTTCTTGACCTGATATTCCTCTTATTATTTTCAAATTAAAATTTAAATTATTATTTTTTATTCTTTTATTTCTCCAAAATCAGCAATTTTAAATATATTATTTTACATATTAATATATTTTGTGGTTTAATATCACTATATGATAATTTTTTCTTTTTTAATTATGAAAAAGAATATTGATTCTTTAATTTTATTTTCATAAAATTTTTCTTTTTCAGAAGAATTATCTACTTTAATTTTTGATTTATTAATTATTTTTTTTTTCTTTATTTATATTTTTATCAAAAACATTTATTGTTACTCTCTGATTATAAGTTGGGCAAATCCTGATATAATTTCATAAATAATTAAAGACTAATATTTTTTCTAATTGAGATTTTTAGTTCCTTTTCAATTATTTATATTCATTAAAATTAAATTTACTAACACATTTAAAGCCAATTTCAAAAATATAATTACTTTCATTTATTAATTAAAAAGATTTAACAATCACTTTTAATGTAATAATAGATATTAAAACATTATAATTTGAAAAAACCATCTCAATGAAATAAATATTAATATAAAATTAAGAAATTTTTTTTTAATTGTTTTTATTGTTTTTTTAAAATGGATGAATCAAATATTATTAATTTAGATGTTGACTATTATAAGAAACTAATTTCTTGTATTTTTATTGGTGGATGGGAAGAAAATGATATAAAAGAATATGAAAAAAAAGAAAAAAAAAATATAAAAATGAAAGTAATGATTTCAATTCCTTTTAATTTCGAATTTAATAATTTTGATGTATATTTAATATATTAATTCAATATAGTTAATTTATCCAGATGAAGAATATTTTTTTGATAAACCACAATTTTTTTCAACAAGAATTAAAGAAAAAGATAATAATTATTATAATTATATATATTCTCTAAAATTTAATGAAATAATCGAAAAGAAAAAAATTCCAATTTCAATAAATATTATTTCTAAAAAATATGATCCAATACAATTTCAATTATTCTTTTCTTTTATTTATAATAATATTATTGACAGTGATTTTGAATTTAAAAACAATGATGAAATGAATGAAAATAATATTAAAACATTTAAAAAAATAGAATTACTCAATATTTTATTTTATTTATTTTGTAATTTATTTAAACCTTCTCCTCATTCAACAATAAAATTATCATATAATAAAAAAGTAATTTCAGATTTTTACTATAATTCAAATTGTGAAATTCCATGTAATAAATATGATAATTCATTATATTTTCTTTTTTCAACATTAGATTTTGATATAATAATAAAAGCTATATTTTTACTTTTAACAAATAAATCATTAGAATTAATATCTTCAAATGCAATAAATTTATCAATAATAATTCCAGCATTACTAAAATTAATTTATCCAATAAAATTAGATTATTTAATAATTCCAGTTATTCCACTTAACAACAACGAGGATTATATTAATTATAAACAAAAACATTTATTTGGTTTATTAAATATAAATAATTCTTTAAATAAAATAATTTCAAATGAAAAAGGATGTACAATAATAGATATTGATTATAATATAATATATAGATATAAACATTTTGTTCCTTATTGTCCTATTCCAACCAGTGATTTATTCAAAGCAGATAAGTTAAATTTAACTATTAATGAAGGTAAATTAATGAAATTTAATATTGATAAAAAAAATTTTGAAAATATTAAAATTTTAGATAATGGAAAAATTTTTATTGACAATGAAAAAGATAGTTTACTTGTTTTAGAACATAATGATGGATATTTAAATAAAAAAGAATATGATTTTTTAAAAAGAGAAGTTAATAAAAAATTATTTAATTTTTTTTTCCAAAATTTTCAAAGAAATTTCGATTATGAAATTAATTTATTATTTACTAAAACAATTTTTTCGAAGTTAATGAATAATAAAGATTCATTATCAATTGATATGAGAATTCAAAATAATTATATAAGAATAAAAAAGGAATTTCAATTTGATAATGATTCTCCAAATAGTATAATGAAAAATTTAGATTTATATAATATAGAATTAAATTATCAAAACTCTTATTTTATTAAACAAGAAATTTTTGATTTTCCTTTTGAAGAATCAAAAGATTTTTTAAGTAAAATCGAAAATTTAGAAGAAATAAAAAAAGTATATAGAAAAATAAAGGAAAGTTTAAATGATGGAATAATTAAAATGAAATATATAAAAAAACAAAATAATCAAAATTTAAAATTTTATGGAGAAAATGGTTTTATTAATTTTTTTAATAAAATTAAAGAAATAATTAAAGATAAAGAAGAAGATTTTTATATGAAATGTTATAATAAAAAAATATATGATGAAATAGATGATTTTATACAAAATTATTTAACTAAAGATTTAAAAATTGATTATTCTAAATTACAATTAAAATCAAATAAATATTCAATTGAAATTTCAAATATGAATAATGAAGAATTAAATTATCCAAATTTATATTTATATTTATCAAATATATTAGAAAATATGAAAGAAAGTAATTTATTTTCAAATAAATATGATTTAGATTCATTCAATATAAAAATTATTAATTTTTATAAATCAGCATATAATATTAATTTCCCTAATTTTCCTTTTTTCATTTTTTACAAATATTTAGAAAAACTAACAGTTCAAGAAAAAAAAAATATTTATAATAACGTTAAACTATGTAAAACCTTACAAAAATTAATAAAAATAAACACAAAAAACACAAAAGAATGAATAAAAAAATAAAAAAAATAAATTAAATAAATTAAAACACACTTTAAAAAAAAATACAACTTTACTTACTTCTTAGTTTCATAATCAAAAATTAACAATTTGTTGATATCCCCATTATCTTCTTCTTTATTTTCTTCATCATCTTTTTTATCTTTCCCCTTTCTTCTTAATTTTAATTTTTCTTTTTTAATATCAACAGGAATGACAATAATTTTATGATTATATTTGTTATTATCTCCATCTTTGGTAGTATCTTTAGCACCATCTCTATTTTTAAAATTAATAGGAATTCTTTTAAAATATAAATTAGGTGTTTATCAATATTAATAATTTTTCTATCAGTATTATTTTTAAAAAATAATCTTTCTTTAGGAATAGCATCAACTCTAAAAAAAAGAAGAATTATTACTGAAAACTTTTTGAATAGTCCAATTATAATATCATAAATCAGTAGGTTTTGGTAATAAAGGTTTTCCTTCTTTAAAAAAATTTTCATATCATCATTTTTTAATCTTTCTCTATAATCAATATATGTTGATGTTTCTTTTCCTTTTTTATCCTTATATCTTATAAATATTATTGTTCTTTTTCTATCATTTCTTATTTCACTTTCTCTTTCTTATAATTGCTCCTTTCTTTTAATTCATATTTAATAAAAATGAAGTCTTTCATTAGAAAAGTCTTCTCTGTTTAATAATTCTATTTCATCAAGTCCTCATTAATTACAATACGATTAGGTAGTCAGTGTATATCTTTATTTTTGTTATGTCTTTGTTGTTTTATAGTCTTCGTCAATTTTTTTAAATTTTTTTTTTATTTTTATTTTTTAGCAAGTATTTTGTTATTATTATTATTTAACTATTTATTATTTATTTATTTTTAGGTTTACTTTCTCATTTTTCTTTTATTAGATTGTTTCAATTTTTTTCAAAGATATTTATATTTACAAATAAACATTATTCCTTATACTAATAATACGTTTTTCTTTAATAAAATTTTTATAAAAATTAATAAGCATTTCTGATATTATAATTTTATAATTTATCAAAGTATTCTATTATTCTTTAAGAATCCATATTTTTATCATAAAGCATATTTAATAAAATTCGAAAAGAAGATTGAAAATGAATAAAATTTAACATTCTTTAAAATCAAAAAATTGGGATTAATAAAAAAGGTATTTTTTATTATAAAAAATAAACTGTTACTTTATTAATTAGTCTTTATAAATTTATATCATTTAATTAAAGAATATGTAAATTGGAAAGTCAAATGTTAGAATAAAATAATTTAATTTATTTGTCGTTTAATGGGAACATTATTTATTTTATTGTCTTTGATGGGATAATAAAGAAAATTTGTGAAACCTTTTTTTTAAATAAAAAATATTTTATCAAAAAACATAAAAAATAAGATAATAATTAAAATTTATGATGGACATATGGGATTTTATTGTATTATAATTATTTATATTTAGTATATAGTCTTGTTGTTATCTAAGAGAGAATAAATTTATTAAAAGAAGCGAACTATATATAAATGACATAACTGAAATAACTAATGATAAAAAACAATATTCAAATATTATAAATCAAGATAAAAACATATGCATCAAAAATAATTTAACATCATTACCAATAATTGAACAAAATAGAGTAATTAACTCAGAAAAAATATTATATATTACTCCTCCTTTAACTTTTCCAAATTTATTTTTAAATAGAAAAAATATTATAATAGATGAATTTGGTCTTCAAGGAATTTCAGGAGCTTATAAAGGAAAATTAACTTTCTTTGGTGTTGATAAAAATTATTTAGAAAATAAATCAATTTCACATGTAAATGATATAATAATTAATTCTGAAATAACAAATCCAAATATAAATGGGACTTTATCTTTATTTTATATATATTTTGAACAAAAAATATGTCATTATATTTTAAGATCATTAGCAAAGGGAATTTATTTTTCTCTTAATATTAATCCTTTTACTCAAATTATTTTAGATTCAGAACATAAAAATTATATTAAAATAGGTTCAATTATTTTATCTATTTTAATAAAAAATGAAGAAAAGAATATTTATATAAATATTAAAAAAGGAGGTGGAATGGAAATAGAAGAAAATTATATATTTAATGAAGATAAAATTCCAATTACAATAGGAAGAAGTAATTGTACTATTGAAATTAAATGTGATTTAATTAGTAAAACTCATGCTACTATTAATTGTGATAAAATTAATAAACTTTTTTTTTTGATTGATAATGGAAGTACTAATGGAACTCAATTATTATTAAATGAAGGAAAAACTCTCCAATTAAATGGTCAAATGGTTTTTAATCTTGGAGAAAAACAATTTTTTATAACTGAAAAATAAAAACTATATTTTTTATATAATAATATTTTTTATAATATATATTTATCTAAAATATCCTTTTGGTTAATTAATGATAATTTTATATACTTTAATACTTTAATTTTTTTATTTTAATTTCATTCATTTTTTTATTTTTTCTTTAAATAATTTTTATATATTAATTATAAAAAAGATAATATATTTTTAATAAATATTTTATCTAAAAAATTTTTATTTATTTTAAATTTTTACTTTTAATATAAGATAATAAATAATTTTCCATTTCATTTTGATTATATACACTAATTAAATTATGAATTTTTTCTAATCCTCCAAAAATTTCAGTAACTCTATTATCTTGATATAAAAATTTAGAAACTTTATCTAATAATTTAATAGAAAGAAAATGTTCGACATCAAAATCTTCATCTTTAATCACAGAAATTAAGTATTTAACTTGATTAGTTTTATCAATAAAGAAATCTGCTATTTGTTTATACTTAACTAATTTTAACCTATTAATAATTTTATCTAAAATAGTTAATTGATTAGCATTAATAATTTCTTTTAAATGTAAAAGAATTTTTTTAACTTGATCAGTATCAATATTTAAAAAATTATGAAATTTAGTAATATCAAGATTATCCAATTCAATAACATTAGTTTCAAATTTTTCAAAATCCATATTAACTTCTTTTCCGACGGAAAATAATTTATCTAATAGTTCATAATTCACTTTATGACCTAATAAATATTCATTTAAAGTTAAATATTCTAATTTATTTAATTGTTCATCATGACAAAAAGAATGAAAAATAACTCTTAAAGTACTTGTAAATTTATGTTCATATATAGTGAAAACATTATATAATATTTCAATTAATTTATCAAATAATATTACTTGATGCATTACTTTTTCAACACTTTTTTTATTTTTTTCTACTCCATTATTTATTTTTTCTTTTATTTCTTGAGTAATATGAAAATTAGAAAAATGAGAAATTAAGGATTCGGATAATCTTTGATATTTAATATATATTACTATAATACCTTGTTCACTTAATACTTTAACAATAAAATTATTAACTCTTAAAAATTGAATAGTCAAAATTATTTGTCTAGAAATAAAATTAGAATAATAATTATAAAAATAATCATTATCAGTTGAACTTCTTCTAATATAATTTTTTTTTTTTTCATCAAATTCATATCTTTTAATTTGAAGTAAATTTAAAAATATATTTACTCTTCCATTTTCTTTTTCATATTCAAATAATCCTCTTAAAAAAGCTATATATTTTTTTTGAACTAATTTTTCAACTCCAAAACTTTTTAAAAAATAAAAATAAACAGCTTCTCCAAAATCTAAATATCTTTCATCTTTACTAAAATTTAGTTTTTCCTTTCTAAAATAGACTTGTTCAATAAAATCAAATAATATAGAATCAACATTTCTTAAAACTTTTCTTAAAGTCATACTTAATTTAATATCTTTTTTTCTTCCTAAAAAATCTTGAAAAATATTTTCATAATTGAATTTTTCTTTATTAAAATCAATTTCACTTCTTTTTTGAAAAGCTTTCATTCTAGCTTGTTGAATTTTATTAGCATCAAAAATAGAAGATCTTCTTCTTCCTCTAATTGTTCTTTTTTTTTTCTCTTCATTTTTATTATTATTTTTATTATAATTTAATATCTCTTCAACTTTGAGTTCAATTCCCCCTGTTAAAGAACCTCTTTTAATATTATTTGCATATTCAGTTCCAAAATCATACATATCTGAAACTTGATTTTCATTTATTGTTTTATTTATCTTATCTATTAAATTATGTAATAAATCTACAAATGAAAAATATCCATTTTCAGTTAATTTTGTTTCATTTTCTATTAAATAATCATTTATCATATCATTTGAATTTTTCATTGTATCTTTATATGAAGTAACTATATCATTATATGTTTCAACTATTTGTTCATTTGTATCTTGAAATTTTTCTAAATCTTCTCTTAATTTAATTGTTTCTTGAACTTTTAAATCATATTCATTTAATATTTGAGCTAATTTATTTTTTGATTCACTATCATTTAAATTATCAATTAATTCATTAAATACATTATTAGATATATTTAAATTTCCAGTTCCTTGAATTTCAGTTTGAACAATTTGATCTTTATATCTTTCAATATTTTCAACTCCTTTATTCATATATAAATCTAATTGTTCAATATCTTTTTTTTGCTTTATTTTTTCATTTGGTATTATTAATTCATTTACTTCTTTTATTGTTCCTTTATCTATATCAATTTCTTCTGTGAATATTTTTGGATTTGTTTCTACCTTTTGTAAATCATTCAAATAATTACTTGTTAATTGGATTTTTGACTTTAAATCTCTTCCAAAAGATGATATTTTTCTTTCAAATATATTTTTATTTTCATTATTTTCATTTTCTTTTCTTTTTTGTTTATTTATTACATTTCTTAATAATTTATTTCTTCTTTCATTTTCTTCATTTTTAATAGCATTTGAGTAAATATTTTCTTCGACAATACCATTTTTTAAAGAAATTTTTGGAACTATTTTATTACTTAATTTCTTTTTTGTTTTTTCACTATTTGATATACTTTCATTATCAATATCATTTAAACTCATTTTTGAAGTTGAATCATCATTTTCAAATAAATTATGTGATGAAACACGTAAAATTTTTTTTCCTTGAATTCTTGCATTATATTTATTTAATAAATTACAATAATCATCTATTTTTT
This sequence comes from Isotricha intestinalis, assembly GCA_023807065.1. Lineage (NCBI taxonomy): Eukaryota > Ciliophora > Litostomatea > Vestibuliferida > Isotrichidae > Isotricha > Isotricha intestinalis. Next base: position 58,779 of record JAJJLU010003490.1, read on the forward strand.
TTTGTAAATTTTCATTTAAATCTGAAATAATATGTTCTAAATCTTCTATTCTTTTATCTTTTTCAGGTATACTTAATTTTAACCTTTTATTGTCATTTTTTAATTTTATTTTTTCATTTTCAACAACTTCATTTTTTTTATTTGAATTATTTATCTCTTCTAATAAACGACTATTTTTTTCATTTAAACTTTCAATTTTCATTCCATAATCATTTAAAGATTCATTTATTTTTGAAATTTTTTTATCAATTTGTTCTTGTTTAAAATTCCATAATTTATATAAAAAATTTGCTCTATTTAAAGAATTAGAAGATAAATGTTCTCTAAAGTCTTCAAATAATGAATTATATAATTCAATGGCAATATCCCAAACATTATTTATATTTTTTTCTTGATAAACTTCTAGTATTTGTTGAATTAAATCTAATGCTATGTGAAAAAATTTAATTTGTCTTCCTTCATTTTTTATTAAGTTTGAATTTATTTTAAAATATTCACTTATTATATCATAATCTTCAGCAAAATAAAATTTTAATTCTCTTACTAAATTCTTAAATATTTGAGTTTCATTTTTTAATAGTGTATTATTTGAAAGTATTGCTCCCATTTCTTTTACTTTTGATTTTTGAAAATATTCTTTTGAATTTATAGTCGAATCTATTTTTTTCATTGTTTTTCTTTGATGACTTCTTGTTAAACTTCTTGAAATTTCTTTACACTTATCTTTATAATGTTCAAATCTTTGAATTGTATCATAAATTTTTGCATTTTTTAAATCACCTAAATTTTTATTTTTTTTCATTTTTTGAAAATAATCATATGATTCATTTACATTTGATACTATATCTTTTGGTGATATACATATTTGCTTTAATAAACCTCTTTCTGTAAAGTAATTATTTCTTTTATGAAGAAATAATCTTGATAAAGATATATCTGTACTATATTTTTCATTTTTTTCATTTTCTGTTAAAACTATATTGGGATTATTATTCTTGTTATTTTTTTCAAAATCAAATCCTGATAAACTTGTTCTATTTTTATCAAATTTTTTAAGTGATTTATCCATAAAAAATTTAATTTTTTTTATTATTATGAAAAATTAAAAAATTATTTAACTTTTATAATATTAAATACTAATAATTTCATCTTTATTTATTTAAGATAAAAAAACCTCTACTAATCATATTTTATTTATAAATATTTTTAATATTATTATATAAATTTTCATATAACATTAATAAAGTCTAATATTAATAATTCTTTTTTAAATTCATCAAAAATTGTAATAATAAATATTTTCAAAAAATCCTAAAAGTGAGTTCTTACTTATTCATTATTATATATAAATCATATATTATATATTATTTATTTCATTTTAATTTTTAATTACTTAATACTCTTTCTATTAATTGTTTATTATCTTTTAATAATTCATTTCCTGAAAATATTTATATTAACTAGCTATTCAAGTTTTATAGGATACTATTAAATATTCAATTATTGTTAAAAGTATAAAATTTGAAAAATGTTACACAATAATATGGCTTAAATAATTAAATTATTTTTTTTAAAAAAAAATAAATCAAAAAAAACTTATTTAAATACTCTACCAATATAAATTTTTTTTATTTTTTTTTTATTTTTCCTTCATTATATTCATCTAAACTTATAATTTTATCACAATATTTATCATCTTCTTTTAAATTAATTTTTTCATCTTTTTTCTTGTTATTTACAATATTATTATCCCCATATAATCTATCAATAATTCTTTTAGTAATTTCATCTTTTTCACTTTGACTATATCTTTTATCACTATGTAATTGATTTTTTTTAAATTTTTCTTCTTCTCTTTGATTATAATCATGAATAAATTTTTGTTTCATAGAAAGAATTTGCATATTTCTTTCATAAAAATCACTTTTAATTTTATCATAATATAAATTATTTTTACTAATATCAGGTTGGAAAGTAATTCCTTCCTCATTTTCAACTTTTTTTTTTATTTTCTGAATAACTAAAGGTTTATTTTTATATTGATTATATAATTCTTCTATTTTTTCATAATCAACTAAAGGAACTTCTTTACTCATTGAATTACAATCTTCATTTATTTTTAAATTATAATTATTTACTGATTGTAATTTTTTATTTCTTCTTCTTTGATCATCTTCATATAATCTTAAATGAACAGGAGATAATAAATCATTGTTTTTTAAATAATAATTATCTATTTTTTTCCCTGTGTTTACTTTAGGAGTAAAAGAACAATTTTTATTATAATCTTTATTTATTTCTCCTATTAATTTCTGTTGATTTTTTTTCTTATTATCAAAATATAATTTTTGTCTTTCTTCAAATGAATTTTTACTTTTTGTTCTATATTTCTCAGGTGTTGAAATTATTTTTGGTTTAAATGAATTTATCTCATTTTCTTTTTTTTCTTTTTCATTTATTTTATTATCTTTTTTATTTTTATATATTTTATTATAATTATATAATCTTTCGTAAAAAGGAATATTTTCATTTAAATTTGAATTATTATGTTTATTAATTAATGGTTCAAATGTGCATTTTTCATATTCTTCTCTTTCTTTTTTATCCCAAGATGTTTCTAATAAATTTGAATTATTATTATCTATATTTTTCTTTAAATTATTGTTATTTTCTGTATTTATATTTGAAATCTTTTTTGGTTTTGTATTTTTTATTTTAGTAAAATTTGGTTTTTCTTTTTTTTTCATTGTTTCGTTTTTAATGTCTATCTTATTTTTGTCTGATTCATTTTCTAAATTGTTTTCATTCTTTTTATTTTCTTTATTTAAATATTTCATTATTAAATTTAAACTGGAAAATTTTTGTTGTTCTTCTGTCATATGATTAAAGAAAAAAATTAAAGTAGCACACATTAAATTTGTGAAATTTGTATCTGTTGAATTTTGGGAAAAATTATTATATATATTATATAAATTTTGAGAAGTTAAATCGTCAATTAAACCAATTTCCATAAGATAATTTAAGAATTTATTTGGATTCTCTTCAGACATTTTTTTACTAAATTAAAAAAATTTAACATTTTTCTTAGAAAATACATTATTTTAAAAGAAAAATTAATATATTAAAAAAAGATTCAACTAAAAAAATTTTATATATTATATATATATATATTTTTTTTGTTTTTATTTCTAAGTTCTTCTTAGAAGAGCTTTTATTATTATAATTTCCTTTACATTCTATTTTTCTTTCAAGTTTTTATAGCTTAAAAAAAAAAAAGGATTAAATATTTAAATAGTATTTATATATAATTAGATTTCTATATATTTAGACAATTACTTTTATAAAACTTTCATTAAACTATTCAATATAATAAATGATAGATAATTAACACTTATATAATTCGAATATTTTTATTAATTTGTTTTAACATTACTATGATTTTCCAAAGACTCTTTTTGTTTCTTATGATTTATTATATTATTATTAATAGAAAAGGTGATATAATTATTATATTTATTATATATTTCTTCATCAACAAATAATGAAAAATCAATAAGAGATAAAAATTCATATTCTATTTTATTTATTTCTTTTTTTGAAATTCCTCCAACTTTAGAATAAAATTCATTAGAGAAAAAATCATCTTCATTATATTTAATTGCAACAATCATCGAAGCAAGAATTAATCTAGAAATTATAAAATTAATTTATTACTTATGAATATTAAAATAATTTAATCTTATTTGATTTAAATCACAAATTCTATCAATATAAATTAACAGAATAATCATTGTTGAATTTTCTACTTGGGTATATTTTGATATTCTTATTAAATAATCTTTAATAGAAATTGAGGGAACTTTGTTACTTAAAAAAGGATTTATAATTTCTAATTGAATTTATATTAATTCTTTACTTTGGTTAGTATCTTTATCTGTTGTACTTTCATCACAAATATCTGTTAATAATTCTGAAATTGTAGTTAAAACATGCGTTTTTAAAAAGTGATTTTTCTGATTCATTTTAAATTCTATTTTTATTAAGCAATTATTTTATTAATAATTAAATTAAATAAAAAAGAAAAGTAATATAAAGAAGATATTTAAATAATATCAAAAAAAATCTATTTTATTTTCCAATTAATTCTCATAGTTTATAATAACCAAATAATTTGGGCCAATTTTCTAATAAATAACATAAAATAAAATTAACAATCATAATAATACATAATGAAATCCTATACATGAGATCATCTGGCAATGGAAGTAATTCTAACATTTCATTTAATTGAGGATACAAATCAAAAATGACAATAATAGTTAAACCAATAATTCCAAAAAGTAATTTTTTCAATCCAGAATTTTTAGTTAAATTTTCCATGAAAGGTTCTCCTTGATAATTAACGACAAAAGTGATAGTTTGATTAATCATTTGATAAATAAACATAATAGTATTCATTAAAGTAGGAGTAAAATCATCATCAAGTGATTTAACTTCTCCAATAGAAACAGGGTCCATAATTTCAGTATAATAAATTATTAAAAGCATAGAAATTAAATCAACAATAGCTTGGCCAATAATAGATATTATTGCTTGGATTGTAAATATAGTATTTGGAGGTTTATTTTCATTTAAATGTTTTAAAGGAACTGCTCTACTTAACATAAGAAAAAATATTGATATTGCAAATCCCATATATGTACTTTGGTAATCAGAAAATTTTACTCCTTTCAAAGCTAAAACTGATAATGAATATGCAGTTAATAAACAATTCAATGCTAATATTTTATACATTTGAAATGTAACAACTAAAGTACATCTTCCTTGAATAAATATATTTTTAATACATTTTATACTTCCACTCTTACTTGTAAATGGTGCTGCTGCTGTTACATCACCACTTTTTATTGTTGTTTCATCATCAAAGGAGAATATACTAAAAGGTTGTTTTTTTTGATGTTCTGTCTCTTCCACATTTAATAATGCTACTCCTATTGTTGCTCTCTTTAATGCTCCTACATCATTTGAACCATCTCCACACATTGACGGATTTCTGCCACTCTTTATTAAGTCCTTTATTATGTCATCTTTTTGAGCTGGACTCACTCTACAAAATAATTTTATATGTTGAAACATTAAATATTTATTTTCTAATTCTATTTCCCTCTCAAAATTTTCTATCTCTTTACCTGTTATTGATAATGTATATTTTTCTGAAAGATTTTTTATTTCAGGAATAGTTTTTGTTTCTTTTAAAAATTGATTGTCTAAATCATACCAATTCATTTTCTTATCTTCTATTTTTAAATAAAGTGAATCATCAGGTCCTAATTTTAAATCTTTGGAAACTTTCGATGTGGTTAAAAAATGGTCTCCAGTGATAATACATACATCATATTTAGATTTGATTAATTCTTCAATATAATTTGTAGTTTTTGGTTTTAAAGGAGTTTCAACAATAGCAAAACCTTTAAAAATTAAATTTTTTTCTAATTCATCTCTCTTAGTGGAATAATTATATGATTTATCATCATTATAAGCAAGAGCTAAAATTCTATAACCTAATCTTGCCCATTTATTAAAGCATTTATCATAATCTTGAGGAACATCCTTTAATAAAGTTTTAATGACTTCAGGAGCTCCTTTACATAAAACTCTATTATAATAAGTTTTTTCATATATACCAGAATAAACTCTTGCTAAAACAGTCATTCTTTTTAAATTAGAATCAAATTGATATTTTCTAATAGATAAAATTCTAGTTTTTCTCTCACAATTAATTTCCTCTTTTTCCATTTTTCCTCTAACTTCCTTAAACATAGCAACTTCAATAGGATCTCCAACAGGTTTATTATTAATAGATATAAGTGAATTACAACCTAATAAAATACTTAAAGTTTCTTCATCAGAATCATAAGCATTTTTAGGTTCTTTAGAATCAACATTTACTAATCCTCTCATAATAAATTCATCTTTAGTTAAAGTACCAGTTTTATCAAAACAACAAATATCAATTTTCCCTGCGAAAGGAATTCTAAAAGGTTCAATACAAACTACTCTTTTTCCTTGTAGTGAAACGATTGAATTATTAATAGCTAAAGATAATTCAATAGGTAATTCAGCAGGGACAACTGAAGTAATAATAATAATGCATCTTAATAATAATTTATATGTTAATTGACCTTCTCTTTTTAAACCATCAATTAAAACATAATATGAAGCACCTAAAGCAATTAATAATAATATTGCAATAAATACAAAAGCTTCCCATGAATCTTCACCTTTATTTCTTTCTGATGAATACATTACTGTTCTAAGTAATTTTCCTTGAGCTGTTGAAAAACCAGTTCTTATTACTTCACAAATACAACCTTTATTTGGTGGAGGTTGATTAATATTATTTGGTAATTTTTCTATTTCTTCATTTCTTGATACTTTCACTACTTTTGTTCCTGCAAATAAAACACTGTTTTTATGCTTTAATTTTATATCTATTATATTATTGTATTCATAATCTAATTTTGTAATTGAATCTTTTATCTGAGGTACACTTTCTCCTGTTAACATTGCTTCATTTACTATTGCACTTCCACTTAATAATAATAAATCACATGTTAATGGAGAAGGTTCTTTATCTTTATGTTTATTTAGAACTGAATTTACATTTTTTTTATTAAATCTTTCTTCATTTTTCTTTTTAATTTCTTTTAATCTTTTAAGTAATTGAATAACTTTATTATTCTTTGTATCTTCATCTTCTTCTTCTTTAACTTCTTCATATGAATTTCCATCAACCACAGAAACAATATCACCAGGTAAAAGTTCACTAGAAGGAATTTTTTTCCATTTATTATTTCTATAAACGAAAATTAAATGAGGAGGAACTCTCATATTTCTTAAAGTAGCTAAATTAAATATTCTTTGAGAAACAACGGTGGCTTCAAATATACATAACATAAATAATGTTATCATTGAATGAATACCATAATCATCAAATATCCAAAGTAATATACAAAATAATTGAAAAACAAAAAAAGGTGCTACTATATGTTCTTTATATAATGTGAAAAAAGAAGGAATTGGAATTTTCATTCTATTTTCACCAAATTTTAATAATAAATTATTTACATTTTCTTCTTTTATTGGCTCTGGAGATAAAAATTCTATTAATTTCTTATTTTTTAAATTTAATTTAGGTCTTATGAAAGTTGATTTTTCTTTATCATAAACCAAGAGAATTTTTTCAAATTCCATTGAAATAATATTATCATTATTTTTCAAAGGAGAAATTGAAGTTCTATTATTCATTTTAAATTTTTCTGATATAACATCTACTCTACAATGAGTTGCTTTATCTATTGATTTTTCTATTTTATAACAGATTTTAGACATTAAGTTTTCTGACCAAAATTTAGAAAAAAATACTATTCCTTGCATTAATAATATTAAAGCAAAAATTACTCCCCTTAGTAAAGAATTTATTTTTTGATTTGAATATATTATTACACATAATGATTGAAGAATTACAAAAGGAAGAATATCTAATCTTTCTATTAATTTCCTTTCTTTGAGAAATGTATATTTTTTTATTGGTTTATCCATTTTGGAAAATAAATATTTTTTATTTAATTTTTTTTAAATTAAGTTTCTTGGTTTATTATATTTCAATTTTTTTATTTTTTTAATGAGAAAAAAAATAAATTTTTTTATTTGAAACTATTATTATTAATTTATTTGAATTATTAAACATTAATAAAATATAATGAAAATATAAGATAATTGGTAAACAATTTATTCGAATATTTAAATTCTTATATTAAACATATTTTATCATTATAAAATAAAAAATTTGAAAATAAAAAAGAGAAATAGAAATATTTTTATAAAATTATTTATCAAAAAGGAATAAATTAGCTCAATATGTTATTACTCAATAAAAAGCTTCCCACATACAAGTGTTTAATTAAAAACAACAAAAATAATTGTTTCATATCATTTGTTGAAAAATTTTATAATATTTTAGGAAATTCCTTTCTTTTAATTATAAAAAATAGTTTTCAATTTTAATTTTCATTCATATAATATGTTAACTCAAAATAATTAAATAATAATAACAATTTTGAATATAATAAAATGAAAAGATTATTTTCATATAAATTACAATATATTGAAGAATTCAATATTTTAGAAATAACCATACTCCTTACCATCAATAATATCTCCAAAACAAAAAAATTTAATTCTAAATTTATCAATTAATATTTTTATTTTTAATTTGAAACTATTATTAGTAATTAGAAATAACTTTTTATGTTATGAATTTTTTTAATTAAATTTTAAATAACTTCTTTAAATATAAAAAAAATTAAAAAGAAATTATTAGAAGAACAAAAATAAAAGCAAAAAAAATATTAAAATTTACCATTATTATTTTTCCATTGCTCTTGAGGTAACAATTCTTCCATAACATCCCAATGTTCAGCGATTTTTTTATTTTCAATTCTGAATAAATCATAATAAGTAGTTTTTTTTCCTCCAAAAGTACCTTCAGAAACCCCTAAAACAAAATCTCCAGAAGCTAAAATCATATGTGTTTTTTCATATATCATTTTAATGCCATTTTCTTCTAATTGTTTAAGAGCATTTCCCAAACCAGATAATCCATCACCAATATTAGAATTATGTTGTATATAATTATCCCCATTAAAATAATTTGTGATTTTTTCAGGTGCTTTTCCATGTAAAATATCATAAATGAAATTTTTTCCAATTTCTCTTGAAATTTCAGTATTTTTATTTTCAACAATATTAGTCTCTCCATCAGTTTGAGTATGTCCACTAATATTAGGAGGAGTTAAATTTGAAATATTATCCCAATGTTCACTTATTAAACCATTTTCAAATTTAAATATATCAAAAGCTACTTGTTCTCCAGCTCCAGCGAAATTATATATTGAATGTAATATTACTTTATCTTTGTCTTGGAAACTTCTTATATTTTTTACTGTTGTTTTTATTGGAGCTTTATTTAATGCTTTTACTGCTTCTATAAATGCCTTTTTACCTGTTTCAAATGAAAGGTTATGTTGGATGTATGAATCTTTTAATAATGATGTTATTAAATTTATATCTCCTGTTGAAAATGTATTTATTAGGGATTTTGCTTTTTCTATGTTGGAATTTATGTTTTTCTCATTTTTTGAAGTTGATTCTGTTGTTTCTGAACAACCCATTCTTTTTATTCTTTTTTTATCTACTGTTCATTTTAAGATTGTTTCTTCCTTCTAGAAAAAAATTTTTTATAGTAATTATATTAAAAATTAATCAATCGAATGTTTTTAGAAATTAATTATTTTTTTTATTTATAATAAATTATTTTATTTTTTTCAAAAAAAATAATATTTTTTATATAATTAAAAAAGTTCTTATTATTAGTAAATAAATAAAACATAAAAATTATATCTCATAAATTAATTTCAAAATTATTTGAATATATAATATCTTTATAAATATAATTATTTAAAAATAAACAAAAAGCAAAATCATTTAAATTTTCTTCATTTGATTATAAGGATTATCTTATTGATTTATTTGCTCTTAATTATTTTAATTATTAAACATTTTTTATTAAATTATTTAGAAATTTAAAAAATCAAGAAAACATTGAAAAAATAATAGGAATAAAAAAATGAACCTTTTGTTTATGAAATTATTGAAGAAAATCAATATAATTATTGAAAAGTTATAATCCTTATAATATTTTAAAAAAAAAAAATAAATAAAAAAAACATTTAATTAATTACAGAATTTTTAAATGGATTCTAATGAGACAGAAAAAATTGATTTAGAGGAATTAATATCATCATTTAAAGTTCAAGACAAGAATATATTTAAAATATATTTAAAAGAAATATGGGCAGATTTATCTCAAAGAAATAATGATAATCAATGTTCAGGAATAACAAAAATAACATTTTCTTCATATTACCAACTTCCAGGATTAATATTAGATCGATTATTTAATGTTTTAGATTCAAATAAAACAGGTTATTTAGAATCTTCAGAATTTATTTCTGGAATGACAATTTTATTTTGTGAAGAATTTGATTTAACTTCAAAATTTATTTTTGATTTTTATGACTTTGATAAAAGTGGAAAAATATCAAAAGAAGATATTAGAACTGTGTTATCATATGTTTCTTTATCTCAAGAAATTCAAAATTATAAAGATAGAGTTCATTCACAGGAAGAATTATATAATATTTTAGAAAAATGTTTTTCTAAAATTAAAGGAGAAAAAATGGTTTATGAACAATTTAAAAAAGTAATTGAAAATGAAAATTCAGATATTTACTTAATGATATTATTATTTTTATATGAAAAAAAACCATTTACAAAAGCAACATTATCAGCATATATGAAAAAAAGTAAGAAAAGTCCTTTAAATTCTCCTCCAAAATCACCTTCAAAAATAATAGCATCACCATCTAAAAATTCATCTTTTTCACCATATAATTTTTTTAAAAGAGAAAGAAAGAGGACAAATACATTAAAAGAAGAACAAAGTTTAATATCAAAAGATTTATTAAATTCTCCTTCAAATTTATTAAAAAGAACAAGAAGTAGACATTCAACAGTAGTTTCAGATATTATTAAATTAGTTCCAACTCCTTCAAATACAAAACCTAGTAAATTTAATTATAATGAAAAAAATGAAAATATTATGGATGAACATTATTCTCCTATTCATAGGAAAAAAAAGAGAAATTTAAAAAATTTAAAAGATAATCCTTTATTAAAATATACTGGACAAAAAAAAGAAGATAATATTAATTTCACTGAAGCTACAATGCAACCTGTTTTTAAACAAGTTAAATCTAATAATAATAATGATAATGATAATGCTAAAGATAGTGAAACAGGATCAATTTTATCAGGAGATTTAAATGAGATTAAAAAAGAAAAAACTATTGGTTTAAATTTTGATGATTTTGATGAAGAAAATTCAGATGAAGAAGAAGAACAAGAAGATGTTCTTAGTAATGAAGGTTATTTAATAAAATATGTTGATGGAAAAGTAAAAAAAGTTTGGTTTAAATTATTAGGAAAAGATTTATTTTATTTTAAAAGTGAAAAAGATGAAATTCATAAAGGAATGCATAATTTAAGTGGAGTGTTTGTATCAGAAGAAGAACCAAAAGAAATAAATGGTAAGAAATTTTACTGTTTTTCAATGACATATCCAAAAAAGACAAGAATGTATTATGTTGAAAAAGAAAATGAATATAAAAAATGGGTTGAAAAATTAAAAATTGCAACAGGATATACAAATTTATCAGATATATATGATATAAAGGAAAAATTAGGAAGTGGAAAATTTGGTTTAATAAAATTAGGAATTAATAAGAAAACAAATCAAAAAGTAGCAATAAAAATAATGTCAAAATCAAATATGGCAAATGATGATTTAGAATTAGTAAGAACAGAAATAGAAATATTAAAAATATGTCAACATCCAAATATAATTCAATTATATGATGTATTTGAGAATATAAATTATTTTTATATAATAATGGAATATTGTCCCGGAGGAGATTTATTTTCATATTTAGAAAAAAGGAATTTTCGTCTTCCAGAAAATCAAGCATGTAAATTTATGCATAAAATGTGTGCAGCAATATATTATATTCATCAATATGGAATAGCACATCGTGATTTAAAACCAGAAAATGTTTTAATGACATCAAATGATGAAAATGCAGATTTAAGAATATTAGATTTTGGTTTAAGTAAAATAATAGGTCCAGATGAAAAATGTACTGAACCTTATGGAACTTTATCTTATGTTGCTCCTGAAGTACTATTAGATATTCCTTATGGAAAAGAAGTGGATTTATGGTCTCTTGGTGTCATTGCTTATTTAATGTTAAGTGGCTCTTTACCTTTTGATGATAGGGAAAGTGAAGAAGAAATTGCTAGAAAAACAGTTTCTGAAGATCCTCCTTATAAAGGAAGTATTTGGAAAAAAATTTCTAATGAAGCCAAAGATTTTATTAAGAAGCTATTAGTTAAAAATCCTGAAAAAAGAATGAATGTTAAAGAAGCTCTTCAACATGAATGGTTTAGAAAATTTGAAGGACAGGTTATTCAAGTTAGAAGGGAAAGTAGGGATGTTAGGAAAAGTGATTTTGAAATTTATACTAATACTGATAATTTTAATAAATAAGTTCTTTAAATGGGTTTTTTATATTTTTTTTAGGTGAGTTTTTTTAGTTAAGTTTAAAAAATTTTTTTTTTTATTTGTATTTTTTTTATTTTTAAGATTTTTAATAATAAATAATAAATGGAGTCTTTGATGAGCAGCAGAGACCCCAATGATGATAAATATGAAAGATTAAAAAATGATCTTAGTGATGTAAAAAAGTTTCAAAATAATATGAATAAAATATATAAAAAGGAATTTAACACTTATTTTAAAGATATATTATTTTTACCAAAAGAAGAATTTTTTTCATTTATTAATAATGAAGTTGAAAATACATTAACGGAAATGTATAGTGATAATATATTTCAAAATGAAGAAATAAATGAATATATAAATAATTCATATAAATTAATAGAAGATGAATATAATTATCATTATAAAATATTAAACAAAGCATGGAATGAATTTAACGAATTAAAAAATAAGAATAAATTAGATAATAAGTTATATTTATCAAATTATAGGAAACATTGTTGTGAATCAAGTGAATTTGCATCTCATAATTGTTCAGTAGAATTAACAAAATTTTTCTTAGTTAATTATGAAAATGAAATAAAATATGTTATATGTATAAATTGTGAAAGTGCTTTTTTTTCAAATTCAATAGTATGTCATTGTTTTTCATGTAATATAGACTATTTTACTAGTGTATTAGATAAAAATGAAAATATAAATTTACAAATAGCAACTTGGAAAAAATATCATTGTCCAAGAGTAATAAATCCAAAAATGAAATGTATATTATGTTCAAATGATATATATTTAAATATAAAAACAAAAATGCTAAATTGTAAAAATCCAAAATGTAAATTTATAGCAGATCCATCAGAAATATTTTGGAAATGTATAGTTTGTAATAAAGAATTTAAAAGCGAAGCAATCATATATAATCCATTAGAATTTATTCATGCAAAATCTTCATTAATATATACTTTAATAATAAGAAAGAAAGCTCATCCAAAAATTGTTCCTTGTTGTTATTTAAATGTATTAAATAATATATTTTATCATAAAGAAGATTGTAATGGAATTTTATATGAAGGTGATATTGATAATAAAGTAATTATTTTATGTGAAAAATGTAAAGCAATTAATTTATATGAAAGATTTGTTTGGACTTGCCCTAAATGTAAAAAAAGATTTAAAGATGGAAAAAAATTTATTTTAACTAAAAGTTCTAGAAAGTCTATTGATAAATATTATAAAAATAATAATTATTTTTATTATTCTAATTCTGGGAAAAAAAATCAAAGAGCTAAAACTAGTTTATTTGATATTATAAAAGCTAGAAAATTTGGTTTAAAAATTAAAACTGATATTATTATGGATGAAGCTAGAAATACTTTAAGAGAATTTTCTAAGGAAAGTAGTCATGGAAATAATTTGTTAAGTAGTATTGAGAGCAGTAATTCAAGAAGGAAAAATTTAACAGATGGAGAATTTATTTTTAGCTTGAAAGATATCAATAAATCAAGAAATAAAAATATGACCTTAGATAATGAGCTGAATGGTGCTAAATTAAATAAAGTCAAAAAAAAGATTGACTTTGAAGAAATTGAAAGCAATGAAAGAGAAAAAAAAGAAATCGAAAGAAAAGAAAGAGAAAAAAGAGAAAAAGAAAAAAGAGAAAAAGAAAAAAAAGAAAAAGAAAAAAAAGAAAGAGAAAAAAGAGAAATTGGAAGAAAAGAAAGAGAAGAAAGAGAAAAAAGAGAAAAAGAAAAGAAAGAAAAAGAAAAGAAAGAAAGAGAAAAAAAAGAAATTGAAAGAAAAGAAAGAGAAAAAAGAGAAAAAGAAAAAGAAAAAAGAGAAAGAGAAAAACGAGAAAGAGAAGAAAAAGAAAGAAAAGAAAAAGAAAAAAAAGAAAGAGAAGAAAGAGAAAAAAGAGAAAAGAAAGAAAAAGAAAAGAAAGAAAAAGAAAAAAAAGAAAGAGAAGAAAGAGAAAAAAGAGAAAAAAGAGAAAGAGAAAAAAGAGAAAGAGAAGAAAAAGAAAAAAGAGAAAGAGAAGAAAAAGAAAAAAGAGAAAGAGAAGAAAAAGAAAAAAAAAGAAAGAGAAGAAAAAGAAAAAAGAGAAAGAGAAGAAAAAGAAAAAAAAGAAAAAGAAGAAAAGGAAAATAAAAAGAAATTACTACTTAAAACTCGTCAAAATATGTTTGATGAATTAATTGTTAGATCATCAAAAGTTGTTCCAAACGTTCA